>JARPMJ010006695.1:0-50188 GCA_033366665.1 Phoxinus dragarum | reverse complement strand
ATATCCAGCAATGTGAAACTGTGTGGGCTCCACAAATATTGGCAATGTGATTGTTTTTGTATAAACTTTATATCTTGCAACTATTACTTTGTTTCTTGCATTACCAAACTTATATCACTCCCAATTTTGACTTTATATTCAAAATGTCACTTTAGTATGTCACGGTGCGACTGTTTCTCGTCACATTGTGATTTTACATCTCACATTGTGACAATATTAATTGTAAACTTCATCTCACTCCATGCTCTCTCAAGCACTTCCTCTTACATGAGCTGGTGTCCCCACACACGTCTAACAGTCCTGAGCTCCAGCCTCCCCCTGTTTGTGTGATAGTGGTCACTGTCGTCGTGGTCTCCCCGAGCCCAGGTTGAGTCAGCACAGGAAGTTCCATCGTCGCACTTCCTGTTGGGTTCGCTTCAACATCTTTTCCACCTGGAGAGTCCATTTGAATCTGAAGGCGATACAAGAAATCTGCTTGACGTTGACACACAATCCGATAAAGGCAGTCCTCACCTGCATGACCTAAAAAGTTTTTACAGCATTGTGACTTTAAACGAATGAAATGCATATTAATGAGGGTGAACACTTACATGGTGAATGTGGCTCAGAACAATCCCTCACGAAGACAACAGACTAAGGGAAAAGACAGGGGTGAGTTTCCTATGGTGACAGTGGTGTGTTCCTTCAGATAGTCGCTTCGCCAAGAAGCCCTAACAGAAGCTGCTGTGAGCTGATAAGCCTTCATACACACACACACACACACACATGCACAGGAGACCCTCACACACCTCGCAAGCACATTCAAATTCTAACTCTCAAGTCACAAACAGCAATGTAACACACAATGGCAGATATAGTTCAAAAATTCCTCTCAAACCCAATTATACAACACATAATCATGCATAATTGGGACTGCAGGCCTACTTACAAATATCCCACTGGAGCCTACAATTCACACACACACAAATATCCAACAAAACCTCACGGATGACACCTCAAATATGCAACAAAAGCTTACCAGCGATCCAGCCTGTGTGAGAAAGATGTTACATAAATTCACCCCAAGAGCAGCAATGCAGAATAGCACGTCCTCTTGAGGTTAATGTCTCGCATCACTTCCTTCTGCACCGCAGCCAACGCACATCCAACGGTGTCACATCCACTTTAATGAAACATTGCGTGTAGCTGTCATATGTAGAACGGCTCGCTTATATGTTTGCCGGCCAAGTCTGTTGAAGTGCATGTAATCGTTTATCTGAACGTGCTTCTTTGTGGCTGATCTCGTCTCCACTTGCATCAGACTGTAAAATCGAGCCGTCTTCATATCTGCTACGGCCCGCTTGGCCGGGAAATCGAATAATATCACTCATAGCGTTGGCACATTCTCAGAAAACAGGGCTATTTGTGTCCCGAAAACTTGTTGTTTGCTACTTTTCTTTATCAAATTCAGATTTTCTCACTTCTGTCCAATAACACTAGGGCCGTAACCAAAGATGATGAGGGAATTTCAGATTAGTGATCATCCAATATGGCTTTATCAAAGTAACCAATATTTATTTATTTGATACTAACCTTAGAAAACCTTAAAGATAACCAGGGAATCAGGAAGACTTCCTTCAAAAACATGAACAAATATTATGATTTATTACAAGGTATAGGCTACTTGATTAAAAAAATGTTTTATCAAAAATACAGTAAAATCAATATTATTGTAAAATATCATTACGATTTAAAAGAACCGTTTTCTATTTGAATTTGTTTTAAAATGTAATTTATTCCTGTGACGACAAAGCTGAATTTTCAGCATCATTACTCCAGTCTTCAGTGTCACATTTAATAATGTAGCTTTCAGTAGTGAGCTATTTTATTTATAGCAATTCATGGGGAAGAGGTTCAAGTTTCTATGCGCCTGAACGTTTCTGTGCGCACAATTTCTTACCAATATAAAGTTTCCTGTAGCACTTTATTTTACAGTCCTGTTTCCCATGTACATACTGTGTACATTATAGTAATTGCAAAAACTTGGTAATAACTAAGTACTACCCCTGTGCCTACACCTAAACCTAACCTTAAACGGTTAGTTTACCCAAAAATAATTGTTCTGTCATCATCAATTACTCACCCTCATGTCGTTCCAAACCCGTAAGACCTTCATTCATCTTCGAAAACACAAATTAAGATATGTTTGATGAAATCCAGGAATACGGGGGTCAGAAAGCTCTCGGATTTCATCAAAAACAGAACAGACCGTTCACCATGAGACGGACACTCCAGATCACGTTTATATGAAACTTTCTGCCATATAACAGTATTTTCAGTTGTCTTTATTAGATATTTTGGAATTTTTAAATATCATGATATACTCACAAAGATATATAATTTAGCATTATATATTTTTCATCATATTTAATTTATGAAATATACTTATACTTTTATTCAAAAAGGACACATTAAATTGACCCAACATCATGACAACAAACAACTGTTTTCAACATTGATAATAATAATAAATGCAAACCAAATTATCATTTTAGAATAATTTCTGAAGGATTATGTGACACTAAAGATTGGAGTAATGTTGCTGAAAATTCAGCTTTGTCATCACAGGAATAAATTACATTTTAAATAAAATTATTTACAATTTTTATATTTTACAAACACACACTATATGTATACTAGTACTAATAGTTAAATAAAATTAACGTATTTAACACAACCGCCCCAGACCTACGTGGGTCATCTTACATTTCATACAGTTGATTGATGATGAACATGATATATGTAGTGTGTGTGAAATATTATTACAATATAAAGCATATTTTAAATTCTTTAATATTTCCATGATTGTGGGAACTGCATATCAAATGCTGTATAAAATGTGTCAGCACTGCATTTCAGAAAAAAAACTCAAAGCCACAACAGCCGGCTGTACACTACACCACAGTGAGCTGAATGTAAGAAGCATTACCCATGCACAGCGTGCTTCTAAAATTAGCCTGTCTCTAGCAGCACGAAGCACAGGCCAGATCAACCATTAAAAAGAAAGAGAGAGAGAGAGAGAGAGAGAGAGAGAGAGAGAGAGAGAGAGAGAGAGAGAGAGAGAGAGAGAGAGAGAGAGAAACAATAGATGGAGGCTTCTGTGCTGCAGCTTTGACAGGGCCTCAGTGTCTCTCATCATCACCTCAGATCTGAAGACACAGAACGGTTTCCCAGGGCAACAGTCCTCCTTTACTTTGTCATCAGCTTCAGAGGCGAATGCAACGTCTATCTGATCCAACTGATGGAGAGAGAGAGGGGTTAGAGAGAAACAACTAACAATGAGATCAGACCTAAAGTCAACTAATAACAGGGCTCACTGCATTCAACACTGTTGGTTGTTAAAAAAAAAAAACTTTGCATTTTTAGAGTAAAAGACAATATTCAAAGGGAAATTATGTTAGGTGGGGCTTGCTTTTATTCAGCAGGAACTTTCTGGACTGTGATGATTGGATAATATAATTTTCCCCGCCCACACGGCTTTGATTACATCAGCAGAAATGAAAAGTTGTTTGAGAGGCAGAAAACATTTTGAATTATTATTTTTGTTTAGAGTATTGTGCACTGATGAGACATACATTAAGTTAATATCAATTTTGTGTAGTCTTGAAGTGTTCGAAAGTGAGGGTCTTTCTTGATTTTGTAGAAACTGTACATTTAGTTGGCTTTTTAAGTAGTTGTGCGCTATTACCTCGAGAGAATTGGTCAAGTAAACGATGTTCTCCAGTAGGACGGTGCGCTCGTCAAACTCCAGCTCTAGATCAAGAACCCTGGGCCCGATTTTCTCTAGGCTGGAAATACACAGAAAAACACAAACAGGACCAATTTTAATGCATTTTATGACACATTTGGTTCTATGTGTGAACCCATTGAATATGTCCCAATTCTTCAACCAACTGGATAAATATTCTGAATATTCTGATCCAATCTGACTTCTGACCTGTAATGATTATGACCTGAATCATAATCATACACTGTTTGTTCGTTGGCCAGAGGAGAATTTATCATGGCTACAAAGGGCATCACTCTCTTCATGTACTTCTTCAGCTCCGGCATGGCACCCAGCTCTGTGGCGATGACCTTATTGTCAGGTAGAGCTCCACTGTTGCTCTGGAAATGACAGTGGGAAAGAATAGCCATTTAATTCACCGCTCAGGTCAAGATTTAACCCTCTAAATTCAACACTGGCATTAAAAAAGTACCGGAGAAGTGATCAAATAGCTGCATATCCTAATATAATACAGCATAATAATTACATATGCAAAATCTAATATTCACCATTATTACACGGCTCTGTGGAATACATGATTCTGATTGGTCAATCGCGCCACCGCAGTATGTTATTCCTCAATAACAACCGCTGAAAACAGTTAACACTGGCTCATCCGGGTTACTGAAGTCAGCAGTGCTATTCGCCTTATTTTTGAACGGGGAAGTTAATATGGGTCCAACTTCTGGTTTTTGTGCGGCAAAATTGGTGAAGAGACAACTCGACGCCTGTGAAGAGACGACTCGACGCCTGTGAAGAGACGACTCGACGCCTGTGAAGAGACGACTCGACGCCTGTGAAGAGACGACTCGACGCCTGTGAAGAGACGACTCGACGCCTGTGAAGAGACGACTCCACGCCTGTGAAGAGACGACTCGACGCCTGTGAAGAGACGACTCCACGCCTGTGAAGAGACGACTCGACGCCTGTGAAGAGACGACTCGACGCCTGTGAAGAGACGACTCGAAGACTGTGAAGAGACGACTCGAAGCCTGTGCAGAGACGACTCGAAGCCTGTGAAGAGACGACTCGACGCCTGTGAAGAGACGACTCGAAGCCTGTGAAGAGACGACTCCACGCCTGTGAAGAGACGACTCCACGCCTGTGAAGAGACGACTCCACGCCTGTGAAGAGACGACTCCACGCCTGTGAAGAGACGACTCCACGCCTGTGAAGAGACGACTCGACGCCTGTGAAGAGACGACTCGACGCCTGTGAAGAGACGACTCGACGCCTGTGAAGAGACGACTCGACGCCTGTGAAGAGACGACTCCACGCCTGTGAAGAGACGACTCGACGCCTGTAAAGAGACGACTCGACGCCTGTGAAGAGACGACTCGAAGACTGTGAAGAGACGACTCGAAGCCTGTGCAGAGACGACTCGAAGCCTGTGAAGAGACGACTCGACGCCTGTGAAGAGACGACTCGAAGCCTGTGAAGAGACGACTCCACGCCTGTGAAGAGACGACTCCACGCCTGTGAAGAGACGACTCGAAGCCTGTGAAGAGACGACTCCACGCCTGTGAAGAGACGACTCCACGCCTGTGAAGAGACGACTCGACGCCTGTGAAGAGACGACTCGACGCCTGTGAAGAGACGACTCGACGCCTGTGAAGAGACGACTCCACGCCTGTGAAGAGACGACTCCACGCCTGTGAAGAGACGACTCCACGCCTGTGAAGAGACGACTCCACGCCTGTGAAGAGACGACTCCACGCCTGTGAAGAGACGACTCGACGCCTGTGAAGAGACGACTCGACGCCTGTGAAGAGACGACTCGACGCCTGTGAAGAGACGACTCCACGCCTGTGAAGAGACGACTCCACGCCTGTGAAGAGACGACTCCACGCCTGTGAAGAGACGACTCCACGCCTGTGAAGAGACGACTCCACGCCTGTGAAGAGACGACTCCACGCCTGTGAAGAGACGACTCCACGCCTGTGAAGAGACGACTCCACGCCTGTGAAGAGACGACTCCACGCCTGTGAAGAGACGACTCCATGCCTGTGAAGAGACGACTCCACGCCTGTGAAGAGACGACTCCACGCGGGTAAGCGGGTACAATATTTTCTTTCTTTTTTTTGGCGGTCCGAGTTGCGGGCGGGTTAGTTGAAAACGTCGTCGGGTGCGGGTTGTTTATACATTGACCCGCGCATCACTGGTGCCTACCTCATAATGTTTAGGCTTGAAGTTTGACAAAGTGTACCAATCTGATGTGTACTGATGTGACCTCTTGGTGCAAGTTTGTCACATTAAAATTTAAGCTATTTACATTGAAGCTTCAAGTTTATTTCAATTTTATTTGTACTGTTTGGGTATCAGTGCTAAAGAGCTGATGAAAACATTGGCTTTTAAGGCATTTGTGAAATAAAATGTAGTATATTATTAAGGTTTTTATTTTTTAATTAACAGATTGTGCAGATTGACCTTTTCCAGATAAGTAAAAGTCTTATCTCTTGTTCATTGATGCTGCTTGGGTTAAGGTAACCGCCACACCACAGCACACCACATTTTGGTGAACCACCTCTTCCTTTCTGTGTAGGTAAGTATACCAATTCTAATTCTAATTCTAATCTCGAATGGCAATTTGGGTAAGTACATCATCGAGGTAAGTTGAAAAATATGGACAGTTTATAGTTGTCACCATAAACTGTAATACATTAAACATATGTAACTCTTCTATTTAAACTTTGTTAAAGGTGCAGTTTGCCGTGTCCAAAAGTCTGACTGGATTGTCCTGCATAGATGACTGGAACTCACTGGAACTCAGGGACACAGCGCAATTTAGTCCCCAAAAGGTTGAGCAATATATGTTTCAGGCACCACAAAGAAAGTTCTGTCTCTGAGAACATCCTGCCTATCTCTCCATCTCTACCACCAACCCCTGCCTACAGTTTAAGCACTGAAGATGAGCTTAGAAGTCCAGTGGGCAGCCTTCTGCACAGATGCATCTCTGCTGAACCAGATCAATTTCCAGCAGCTCCCACACAGCTCCAGCAGCCTCCTAGTGAACATGGCACGGACATACAGTGCCAGAAATGCATGTCATTTTATGATATGTACATTAAATTAGATGGGGATACATGTGCCTCCCACTTGTGGTTTGATGCACGATGCACGTAAATAAAGTGTAACTGCTATCTCTGCAAAAAAGGCCCCCATGCGTGCATCCACTAAGCCAGATAATTTTCTTAGAGAGCACCTGTTTCCTAGGTTCCATAGGAACACTGCAACCAGGTATGGCCAGGATAATGAGGAGGTGGCCTACGCATGGATGGAGAGCTGGGGGTTTATAGTTGAGAAGAGAGGCACTGTAGTTATGGTCACAGAACCATGCTTTTCTGCAAGCCCAGATGGCATGGTTAACTCCACAGAGCTGCTGGAGCTTAAATGTCCTGTTCTGACCAAGAACTGTGCGTCTCTGGCTGAAGTGTTTTCCAGCAAGCTCACAGATATGAAGATGGTGGACGGGGTTCCACAGCTGCAACCAAATGGATCCCGTGGGTTACTGCCTCCAAGTCCAACTAGGTATGTTTTGTACAAGACTAGAGAGATGCAAGCTGCTTGTCTGGGCTCCATCTGAGAAAGTTGTCATTGATGTGCCATTTGATTAGGAGTATTGTTCACAAGTTCTACCTAAACTCAAGTCCTTCTATTTTAGTCACATGCTGCCAAGGATTGTAGATGAGTTTCTGTCAGGCAGACTCGTGCTGTACCATAAATATGTACATGTGTGTAAATAGGCTCAGGTTCTAGTCTTTAACCTGCTGTATGGACATGCCAGACACCAGCTTCCCTGTGTCTGTGTTGATGTGTGGTGATACCTAACTGTTAATAATTGTTCCGCTGACCCTTTGTTAGGCTAGTTCATTTGGTGTTTTTCTTTTTATAGCTAGTGCTCAGTTTTACACATGAAGGTGATGTTTTGCCATTTTAATAGTAATAGTGTGTATAATTAATATGTATAATAAATTAAATGGCCTACAAATAATGCCATAAGTGAAATGTTTACATTTAGTGATGTTTTACCATTTTAAAAGTGAATAATTGTAATTACATTTAATGTAAACAAATGACATGAGTTAATAAATTCCATTAGTGAAATACTGTATCTTCTTGCTAGTTTATGTACATAAAATAAACTTTTTTAGTTATTTACATGTGGTTAGGACAACATCAGGCTCTATCAAAATATGACTAAATACAACAAATTGCATTAGCAATTAAAATTAAAACAGATTGAAAAATGTTATAATACAAATTTAGTTGGACACAAGTTAAATATCCTAATAAGTTTATATTATAAAATACTTAAAAGGTTTTACAAAATTGAAAAGTCATTACAACATTAAAAACATCAAGGTGCCAAACACAAGAACTATTTAGTATAAAACCGTAGATCCAAAACACATTCTTGTGCTTTATAATTACATTGGTTTACAGTTTACGGTAAAATAACTAATCAGCAGTGCAGAATATAGATACCTGGAAAATAAAATGTTAAAGACAAATCATATGTGCAAATGATAGTACAATCAAAGCTCTACAGGCTGTCAAATAATTATTTACGAATATTAAGCTACAGTGGAAATCAGGATCTTTTTGACATGTAAACTTCCATGCTCAATCGGCATCCTCGTGGATGATTTCCCCCTGCATGTTTTCAAGGGCTGCACAGATTCTGAGGATTTTGTCCACTTTGTGTGCCAAGTTGATGGGTACAGTCTGGGAGATTATTTTGAACACTTTGAGCCTCCTGATAACTCTTTCCACATGTATGTTCACATTTGCTATCCACATTTGTGGGAGTTACATCCTCATCAGACAAACTGCCCTCATTTATGAGTGAACGCTGGTAGAACAATGTTAACCCTTCTCTCAAACAGCAGATCTCTGATGGTAAAGCCTCTGTCTGCCATCACTTCATCGTTGGGACGAAGATACTCCAGGACGCCAGACTCCTGAGTGATGAACTTGTCACTACACCTGCCTCCATAAGCAGGAGAAATGAACACCAAGCCCACACGGGGAAATAGCAACTAAATACTTTATAGTATTGCTGGAATAAGAATGGCTGTATGACTCGCCTCTGGAGTCAAGGTTGTGTGGTTTCTGCAGGGTGGTCTCAGTGCAGTCAATGATGCAGGTGGTGTTGGGGAACTTCTCCCTGAAGCACTGAGGCATCGTGCTCCGGATTGTCTCCAGTGGCAGCTTAAGGAATGTAGATTCTCATGTGCTCCTCCATTGAGTCTATCCAGTAGGAGAGGATCCTGCGCACTAACCCCTGGGACACAGCAAAGCGTTCTGCAAGATCACCCTGGAGTAGATTCAACTTAAAGGAGAACTCCGGTCAATTTTCAATTTTTTTTTGTAAATTTGGAGTGCTGTCAATACAGAGAACAACGACAAAAATCGGTGTTGCCTACACTGTGTTTATCCTCTTTTAAAAATTTGCACCCTGTTGACTTCAATGGGGCAAGTTTTAAACCTGTTTTTAGCCTCTTAACATCCTTAATGTTTCATTACAAGTGCCCAGCCATGTTAGATGATTCTTTCAGAGTGAACACGGGTGAATCTGACTGCAGTAGATGTGAAAGATATGAATAAAAATGATGTTATTTCAGCCAGCGCAAATACCTGTATTCAGGTTTAAAACTTGCCCCATTGAAGTCAACAGGGTGCAAATTTTAAAAAGAGGATAACACGGTGTAGGCAACACCAATTTTTGTCGTTGTTCTCTGTATTGACAGCACTCCAAATTTACAAAAAAATTAGCTCAATGTTAAAATTGACCGGAGTTCTCCTTTAAGTTTCATCATGGTCATCAATATTTGATGCATTACGTGCATCTTAAAGTTTGCTTTATAGAACTGTTCCAGATATTTAACATTGTCAAAAAAAGGCACTGAGAGAAACGCCTCTGTACAACACACAGCTAGTGTCATTCTTCAGGATGGCATGGGCAAGGGGTTCTTCTCCACCACATTGGGTTTCTCTGTCGCATACACCCTTCATCTTCTCTCCTAATATGTAGGTGTGATCCATCAGTGCCTGAACCTCCCACTGAGTGTCAGCATCTTTATGCATAGGTGACTCTGACTGTGGAACGGTCCGGTCAGCCTCCTCATCACAGTGGCTGTCGTCTACCAAACACAAGAACACATACTGTAAGCACACAACCAGTTTAGCAAACAACATAAAACATACCTAGACTACTTCGACAACTACGTTAAAGGGATAGTTCACTTTGAAATTAATTTTTGACATGTTTTAGCTTACCTCAAGGGCATCCAAGATGTAGGTGTCTTTGTTTCCACAGTATTTTCAATTTTGATATTTTTAGGTCAAACCGTTCTTGTCTGACAGTCATATCATGCAGGTCTATGGGGTCCACCTCAAAGAGCATGCACAGAGTCCAAATTTAACATGATTTAATGACTCGTAAATGTAAGTACACATTGATGGCCTAAGACACGAAACGAGCGGTTTGTGTCAGAAAACGAACGGTATTTATATCGTTTTTACCTCTTGTAACACAGCAACGTCCAAGTGATCTGAGGGCGCGAGTGCATCCTGGTGTGTGACGTGTGCGCAGACTGGTGCATAGATGTACTAGATGTCGCCTTGGCTACGGCAGTTCATTGGAACGAATGTCTTTAATGCGACATCTAGTGTATATACATCTATGCACCAGTCTGCGGATAATAAACATCCGTTAACTTTCCATGCTAACCTCTTGACACGTCTCCTTGGAGTTTTTATTGGGACTTTGTAGCCCAGCCACTTTTCTGGTATCGGATGGTCTTCTGTAGGTATTGTGTACACGAAATGAAAAGAACAAACATACGGTCGCTTCGGTGGTTTCTTCAAATTTAAAGCTTTTAACCACAGGCGAAGGGATTCTTCATTCTTCGGCGGGGGGTAAATGTCGTAGGGCGCCTCGCATCCACATTAAGCTCGCATACGCGTTCGATGATTGAAACACTCCTGCTCCAAGTTAATCTTTCTTTGTACCAGTTATTATGACATCCTCTAACTGCACAAACAATCCCAGTCTTCCTCGACGCCATTACGATGAGTTAGTTGATACGAAGACTTGTTTGATTAACCGCTACGGTGAAAAGTGAGTTAGCTAGCCAGTGACCGGAAGTGACTGACCGGAAGTCTCGCACAAAAAAATGTCAACTGGCTGTGTCCGTATTGCCGTTAAAAATAAGGTGAAGCTTGCTAGGAATGGTTTTTCTTCATGGAAGTTTGGGTATTTGGCGAGCTAATAAAATATTAAAACTCAGTCAAATAAATTTTTTGATGTACAGTTATTTAATTATGTCATCTAGTATCGTGGACTCACTCTCTCATTTCATAGAAACGCAGTTGCTGCCATTTTGCGATTATTGTTTTGTGATTGATAATGAGCGACACCTGCGCAAAGTCCTGTTTGTCTTTTAAAGCAAAAAAAACAACTAGTAAATGCAACATTCTTATCTGTCTTGGACTATGGAGATATTTATATACATGAATTCAATCTCTCAATGTCTTCATGCTTTGGACACTGTGTTTCATGGAGCCTTGAGATTCATTACAAACTTAAAATATCTCACTCATCACTGTTTACTGTATCGTCGGGTAGGATGGTTCTCCCTCTCTATTCGGCGTTGGATGCACTGGCATCTTTTTATTTATAAGGCAGTACAAGGACTCCTTCCTCCTTATCTGAACACTTACATTATCCCAAGGTCTGCAGGGACATATTACCTGCGCTCTCAGAATTTGTTTTTATTGACAGTCCCTAAAGCCCGCACTATTTTTGGGAAAAAGGCTTTTAATTTTGCAGCACCATCATCATGGAATCAGATACAGAAGGAGCTACAGTTGAAGGAGTTGATTTCATTTTATTCCTTTAAAGGCTTAAATCTTAAATCTTGCAGAAAGTCAGTCTGTTTGTCACTGTACTTAAATGAATTTGATTTAAGACCTAGATTTTTTATGATGACGTTGTTTGAACATGATGAGTGAAAATGTGTTTATGTATTTACCTGTAAGTGGCTCTGTAACTATTTGTACGTGCGTTGCTGCCACTTGTCAGGACACTCTTGTAAAAGAGATTTTTAATCTCAAGGAGTTTTTATCCTGGTTAAATAAAGGTTTGGATGAATGAAAAAAAACGCACCAGTATCTCTCACGGAGGAGATACGATCGTGAAGATCGAGAGAGGACCAGGCCTGGACTATTTTATTTGATGTTTTATTATGTGTGGCGGCGATCGACCGTGAGGGACTGCCCTCTTTACTTTCATTTTTGTATTTGTTTATTTATTTTATTCAAATCTTTGGAATGTTCGGCAGTTCCCGCCTCCTTCCCATAACATTTGAATGAATGAATGAATGAATAAATGAATACATTTAATTTTTATTTTCTTTTATTTTTCCTCTTTAGAACATGATCATTAGTAACAGAACATATTTTAACAAAAAAAATAATAAGAGCAAAATCTCAGCATGTTCAAAAGAAAAGAAAAAATATAGAGAGGAAAAAAAGGAGAAGGAAGAAGCTAACTTATATTTACCTTCCCCTTTTACACATCTAGCTTTGAAAGGGCTACTGTTTACTCTTTACAAAATATCATAATTTATCCTTATGGGAAAAAAAAACGTAATAATTTGAAGTACATTTATCTGAAAATAAAATCACACAATACAATTATAAAATGAGAGAGAGAAACACAAATAATACAAATATATATATATATATATAACAATAACTTTAAATTTAAATATATATGAAATGGCAAGAAACAGACTGTATGGTAATTCAAATCAACCTCTTGAAGAGGAAATTAGACATTTGTCCCAAGTCCACCTTAATTCATAAAGTGGACTGTAATCTGTAACAATGTTAAATCATGTAACATTGTTACAGATAGCAAAAGGTATGAGAGGAACATTTTTTATAAATATATGCATTATATTTAGGTTGACCAGATTTTTCAGAGTGGAATACTTTATTGCATTATTGCAAATAGCCTATTGAATCAGAATCTAAACTAATCAAGAGATAGTCAATCAGAATCAAATCCGTTTGAATTCTGTCAATACCCAGTCCTATTAAATATGTGAAGAATGTCTCTATTTGCACACTTTGATATCTGAGTGATATACTGATATAGCAATACATGAGTGACATACTGAGCAATACCTGAGCTGTGGTTAGGGTGTTTGTACCTTGTAATGTTTGCCCAGCAGAGAGAGGGCGCTGTGCTGCCAGGGTGGGTAGGTCTTCGCCACATAGATGGTGCAGTGCGTGGGCTTAGCTGGTGGTTTGCTGTCCCCCTTCTGTGGTGGACAAAGACATGCAAACTTACATAAAGATAAGACGGTTTAAAGCCCATTACACAAGAAGTACATTAGGATTAAGTATTCTGAACACTAAACATGTGCTACAAACTTTATGTAAATGAATTGATTAATAACAACAATATCACATATATATATATATATATATATATATATATATATATATATATATATATATATATATACAGTATATATGGTAACACTTTAGTTTATGGTCCAATTCTCACTATTAACTAGTTAAGTTGGCTTGGAAAAGCCAACTTACTGAAATCCTATTTAAACTTATTAAGTTGGCTTGTGAAAGCCAATTTATTGAAATCCTATTTAAACTTATTATTAAGTTGGCTTGTGAAAGCCAATTTACTGAAATCCTATTTAAACTTATTAATGGTGCTTGCCTATAGGCAAAGCAACATTAGTATTATTGCTCATACTTATTAATGGTGCTTGCCTATGGCAAAGCAACATTAGTGTTATTGCTCATACTTATTATTAATGGTGCTTGCCTATAGGCAAAGCAACATTAGTGTTATTGCTCATACTTATTAAGTTGGCTTGTGAAAGCCAATTTATTGAAATCCTATTTAAACTTATTATTATTATTAATGGTGCTTGCCTATGGCAAAGCAACATTAGTGTTATTGCTCATACTTATTATTATTTTCTTTATTCTTATTATTCTGGACAAAGTTCGGCGCGAAACTCGCCCCGCACCGTTTGTCACAGACCCCTGAGTGAGGTGTCAAAACGACCGGCTCATTGAGGAGAGGTGTGCTATATCTTTTCTAAGCGATCGGGTGTACGATGTTCGCACAGCGGACGAAAAAGCGGCCAAAAAAGTCCCATTGACTTAACATTGCGGAATTTTCAGAAATTCAAATCCCAACTGTCATTTTTCACACACACAGACACAAAGGGCCTGACACCCCTGCATGTCTCCCCCTCTCTCTCCCTCAGAGGATTTATATTATCAAGCAGCCAATAAATAATGGCCTAAAATCTTCATAGCCACACCATAGCAACCAGTTACAGCACCCTAGCAACCATAGGCTATAGGCACGAGGCCGCAGGCCTCGTGCACTCATTATAATGCACTCGTTTAATAGAGATTTTAAATACTCTATAAAAACTCACTCATAGGCACGAGGCCGCAGGCCTCGTGCCTAACCTTAGCCCTAACCCCATAGTAACCATCTGTGGTGCCCTAGCAACCACCCAGAACACCCTAGCAACTGCCTAGCAACCGCCTAGCAACCACCCAGAACACCCTAGCAACCGCCTAGCAACCACCCAGAACACCCTAGCAACCACCTAGCAACCAACCAGAACACCCTAGCAACTGCCTAGCAACCGCCTAACAACCACCCAGAACACCCTAGCACCCCTCTCTCTCCCTCAGAGGATTTATATTATCAAGCAGCCAATAAGTAATGGCCTAAAATCTTCATAGCCACACCATAGCAACCAGTTACAGCACCCTAGCAACCATAAGCTATAGGCACGAGGCCGCAGGCCTCGTGCACTCATTATAATGCACTCGTTTACTAGAGATTTTAAATACTCTATAAAAACTCACTCGTAACCTTAGCCCTAACCCCATAGTAACCATCTGTGGTGCCCTAGCAACCACCCAGAACACCCTAGCAACTGCCTAGCAACCGCCTAGCAACCACCCAGAACACCCTAGCAACCACCTAGCAACCACCCAGAACACCCTAGCAACCGCCTAGCAAACAACCAGAACACCCTAGCAACTGCCTAGCAACCACCCAGAACACCCTAGCACCCCTCTCTCTCCCTCAGAGGATTTATATTATCAAGCAGCCAATAAGTAATGGCCTAAAATCTTCATAGCCACACCATAGCAACCAGTTACAGCACCCTAGCAACCATAGGCTATAGGCACGAGGCCGCAGGCCTCGTGCACTCATTATAATGCACTCGTTTAATCGAGATTTTAAATTTGTTCATTTTAAATACTCTATAAAAACTCACTCGTAGGCACGAGGCCGTAGGCCGAGTGCCTAACATTAACCCAAACCTCAGGAGATGCAGATATACACTAAGAGCACCCTAGCAACCACCCAAAATGACTAACTAAATGTTAAATGATATCAGCACGGCTGTGATAGGTCATAGGCACTCGTTACTAAATATTTTAATAATTTCATAGCCACGCCCTGGCAACCACTTAGGGCCCCCTAGCAACCATAAAACATATACAAACCATATATCAGCTCCAGAAAATTGTAGAAACATGGAGTTCGGCTTTTTTGACTCATACAGTTTATGAGATGATATTGAAAGACTAGTTGATAGTCCAAACATGCTGTTTGGTATAAACGTGTAACAACATGAATTACTTTAATTACAAAATGACTTGTAGTTTCAGTGATTTTTCTTTTATTCCTTAAAAAAAACTTTATCTGTGGCACATAACATTTTTTTTTTTTATTAAAATTATTTAGATATCTTATTTTATCCATAGGAATGAAACAGTAGCTAGGGTAACCAGCATTCGTTTTGCCAGGTTGGGGGGAGCTTCCTTCCCAAATATATTTTTGTGCAAGGGTATAAAATAGTTTATTAGGCAGGGATATAACACAGCTTCTCATATATGTTTGCTCCATTACTGATGATTGACAAGAGCATTACATACTACGCACTGTTGCTCAGTATTAAATTATAGCTTGTGATGCATGATATTTTAATTTGCTAACAGAAGGATACACAAGAAGCACGTGCATGGACGCGCAGGCGGTTGTCGTGGTAACGAACATCACATCAACCTATTGCTTCCGGTGAAATCACAAAACGAAATGCACACACCTGCTTGGTACACAACCACTGATGAGCAAAAAATGAGTAAAAATGAGTAAAACATTTTTTGGATGAGTAAAAAAAAAAAAAAAGATTAGAACCTAGAACCTCAGACAGGCTTGTCAAAAGTTCTGACTCTAGACCAAGTACACAGTCAAAACTTCTCGGATCTATGCATTTATTCACGTGAAACTCAGCCTCAAAACAAAATAACCATTATTTCTGGAAATATAATCGTAATATGCTGAAATAGACAGTAATTGAATTTAGACACACTTTAATTTAATTATGAAAACAAATATTTTTGATTTTGACAGGGCCAGCAGAGAAGGCCCACCACTGACTGGATATAAAGTAGTTAAATCACTATGTGTGACAAAGCCGTATCTGCAACAGCTTCATCTCTCCGACGCACGTCAGCGTGCGAATTCACTCACTTCATTACTCCTATATAGTGCTATAGGGGTTAGTGAATTATTGAAGGAGTGAGCGGTTTCGGACACAGCTTCGAGACAATTCGCTTCCGAGTCATATTAAAGATTTGTTCACGATGAACGAATCGTTCATGACCGACTCATCACTAGAAGGTGTGATTCTATTGGTCGTACAATCAAAGCTCGCTGCTGATTGGCTGAGAGATCAACTTCACCGGAGGAGAACTGCAAACTTCCCGCATTATTCTCTTGAGGTGAGTTCAGATGGTTATTGTCAAATATGCTGTTTTATAAAGCCTTGTAATGTCAAACGCAGCTCTTTTTTTAAATTAAATGTAGGCAATATTATCTGTATTACAATATGAGATGTGGTTTATATGGTTTTTGCTAACACTAGAACTTTTTTTTTCTATGTCAAAATTGTAATGTATGATATGTTACAGCGTCTTTGTGTAAAAACGTAAAATTATATGTGTGTTTGATGGCTGTATTGCGTCCTTTGGTTTTTGATGTTTGTGTAGCTATAGCTTAACGTTAACGTTACTCGCTGTGAGGAGTGTATTCATTTTGGCGCTTATTTTAACGTTTCTGCTGAGGTAAAACATTTAACGCCCAATCAAAGGTTAACGTAGTCTCCGGTGAGAACGGATTCCAGTGCGCGCACACTGACAGTTATCATAAACAATAAAGTGCAAATATAATGTAGACAATGTTATTGGTATTAGTATGAGGTGTAACGTTAGTTTATATCAGTTACACTGAAGCTACCCTTTTCTCTGTAAAGATGGTAATGTATGAAAAGTAAGGCTTACAGGCTAGCCACACTTATATCTTTGTGTGAAAACGTAAAATTACATTTTGATTTATTTTACATTCATGCATATGGATGGATGTTAGAATAGATGGATGTTAGAATGAAGTGTCGTTGATGCAGGTCGCTTCACGTCAATCAAAGGCAGCGTTGAGCAGTACAGCCAATCAGACGCGTTTCTGCTGAGTTTAAAAATGCAACATCCAATCGAAGGCGGTTAGATTAGTCACCGGTGAAGAAATCCGTTGATAGCAGATTTCAGTGCTCGCTCACTGACACGATTCTCTCATCATAAACCACAAAGTGCAAATATAATGTTTAAGAAAATCATTTAGCACAGTAGACAGCTTTTTTCAGGGTTTATCCTGCATTGAAAAAGCGAAAAAAGCCGCCAAAGCGAATTTTTGTCCCGCCAAAGCTTGATTTGATCTGTGAGTGATAGACTCTGCGCTTGTGACAGGAAGAACGAGCAGAGAGAGAGACCGCGCGCGACCTCACCGTCTTTAAAGCACTGCAAATCTGTCTCCCCCTCGCTCAATTAATCAAATTCAAATGACACGATGGTAAAAGTTCGGAACAACAAAGTTTCACGATTTTTTCCCTGAATTATCGCTGGGTGTGAATTGTGCTGAAAAACAATTAGCCTTATTTCTCTGAAAAGCGTTCCGCACATTCAGCTGACATAAACTACACTTTAAATAAACGAGAAAAAAACTAACTTACCCAGTGATGAAATGTTTTCTGTGTTGACACAATCTAATGCGATGTCCTAACTACTGGGATAGCGTTACACGTCCGATTCGCGAACTATGACTCCTTTGAACCGATTCACTTTGAACTAAATTCACGAGACGTCTGAAACCAATCGATAACACTTTACAATAAGGTTGCATTTATTAAACACTAGTTTAACTTCTAACTTCATTAGTTAACATTAACTATTAATAAACTGCACTTCTACAGCATTTATTAATCTTTGTTAATATTAATTTTACCATTTATTAGCCTACATTCTTGAAATCAAAAGTTGTATTTGTTAACATTAGTTATGCACTATGAAGTAACATGAACAAACAATGAACAGCTGTATATTTATTAACTAATGTTAAGAAAGATTAATAAATACAGTAACAAATGTGTTGCTCATGGTTTGTTATACATTAACTAATGTTAACAAATCAAACCATATTATAAAGTGTTACATACAAATCAATTACTCAGAACACCTCCTAAAGTAAGTACTTTCCCCATTTATTTTAAGAGTGGTTAGCAAGATTTAACCTTAATAAACTAAAGTATTTTCAGGTTATTTATATGACAATGTGTAGATTTTTGTAGAAAATTACAGTGGAGTGAGGTGAAAATTTTCAGCTTTTTCCCCCCAGTGTTAGCATTATTTGCAATGAAAGTTCAAGTTACATGGTTTGTGAGTGTGGTGTTGAATTTTATGACACTCTTGTTTTTCTTTTTCAGAATACTGTTTTCACGAATCCTTACTGCATTTTAAAGGTAAAGGTTTAATTAGGGACATGGCCACAAATACAAAATGCTTCAGATTTGGCTTCTTGATTAGAAAATAGTTATAGTTAAAAAATTATCAGGATAAAAAAAAGCTATTAAAATAAAAACTGTTTTGTTTATGCAAGAAACTATTAATTACCCATCCATTCTCCAAACCACTTTGGATGGCCAGTCCAATCAGAGGTTTTAGGATGCATATTTGACATAACTCTGCTTCTTGAAAAGAATGTACTTCAAGAAAAAGACTCTTCTTGAGATAAAAAAAAAGATTCTTGAGATAAATATATAATTAATATTAAACATGCAAAGAAGTTATGGATAGTTAACTCGAGTTTAGTCATTTTTCATTATGTTGTTATTGTTATTTTTTTCAGACTGACTGATCAGAGCACAACCTGCATCTTCTGCTGCACTTTTCTCCTTGGTTAGTATTAATATGGTTTCTTAAGCTGTACTATGACATTTTCATCACATCACCATAATTGTAGTCCCTGTGCTCTAATACGTCTTTCTGTTCTGTGTCTTTACAGGTTCCTTGTGTTTTGGCGTTTTCTGCAGAGAGCATTTAATTTCTCACCCCCCGCTCCCCACAAAAAAAAAAAAAAAAAAAAATTGTATTTTACAAGTTTACACAGTGTCGCTTTCATTGTTGTTTAACTGTTTTGTTTTTTCTTCCTGAGAATACTACAGTTGTTATCTTTTCAGGCTCAACAGCAGTTACATCGGGAGACGTTTCAAAGTATGTGCCTATCAAAGGGAGAATGTCCTGTCAAAATGAATTTGACTAACAAATAAGTGTATTTGGTAACACTTTACAATAAGGTTCATTTATTAAACATTATTTAATGTATTAACTAACATGAACAAAACATTTGTTACAGTATTTATGAATCTTTGTTAATGTTAGTTAATATGAATAAAGCTGTTCATTTTTTGTTCATGTTAGTTCACAGTGCATTAACTCATGTTAACAAGATTTTAATAAAGTATTAGTAAATGTTGAAGTTAACATTAACAAAGATGAATAAATGCTGTACAAGTGCAGTTCATTATTAGTTAACGTTAACTAATGTAGTTAACTAATGTTAACTAATGAACCTTATTGTAAAGTGTTACCGTGTATTTTAATATGAATTACTTTTGAGGATTAAAAATAAATACATGGTGAATTTTGATGTTTTGAGTATTGAAAGTAAAATCTCTACTTTTAGAAGTTACCTAGTTAGATAAATTTGTCAAGAATTATTATTTTTATCTCATCATATTTTAAAGGATGCCGCGGAAAGGAAAGAGGTCTCAGGCTCAACAACTGCGTCGGCGAAAGGAGGACCTTGAGGATGAACAGACCATAGCCTCCAGGATTAACCGGGTACTATTGATATCTGTCTTTGATTTCAACATGCTCATTTCAGGGCACATTAATGTTTGGGACTAGGACTGTTATGATTCCTCGATTAAATTTGAGTGCTTGATTTGTAAAAACAAAAAAGCAACCTTGATTGCAATTTACACCTTATGAATAAATGCAGCCTAGCGTTAGTTCTGGCAGGTCACGTTAGTCAAGCTCTCATCAGCTGGGTCTCAGCTGATCCACGTCTACCTATAGGAATGCGACGCCTATCACTGTATACATATATAAGCTCCTTCAGTATTATCAGCAGCTATCGCGTTTCTCAGGAGCTAATTACCCTCCTCCATCCCCAGCTCCTCCTCTCATCCAGTCAGGACATCCCCTTGAATCAGAATAAATTCTTGAATTATGTTGTACGTTAAAATCTTGAATCAATAATATCTGTTGATTCATGAATAATGAAAAACTTTTCTATTTTAAAATATTTTAAAATGCAATTTATTTATTTAAAATGCAATTTTTTTCCAATCATATATTTCGTCATTGAAGATTTCTTAAAAATAGTGTTAAAATATCGTGTGGTATTGTTCACATGAACCCATATGTATCGTCTTGTGAACTAAGTGTATCCTAATTTAATTTTTTACCTTTTCTTTAGTTTTTTTGTTTATCTTTAAAACTGTTTATCAAAAATGTCTTTGTCCCAAACACTGCAAGTGCAATTTAAAATTGAACACAGATCCTATAACACAGCAGCCTAATTTCATGAATGATTATTTACAGGTTGAACAGGCAAGCACCAGTGCAGCTGTAGCTCAGTTTTCGGGTAGAATGCATGCAGAAGGTGGTGATATTGCACCCAGGGTTTTGTCTGTGCAGGCATCTCATTGTCAGGGTGATTATAGGTATGACAGTTTCTCAAGAAATCATCAGTGCACGTGTGTAGCGTTGACATTTTTGGCCAACCAGAGTGAAGGGATTGCGTTCAAGATGCCTGACCTTGATAGAATTCTTGAGGAGGGAGATGCGTTATATATCAGCATTAAATTGCAGCTTATTGCTGAAAGACAGTTCAATCGCAACCTTCTGACGATGGAGGAAATACCGTTGAGTGTTGCATCATTTAACCGGTCACACAATGTGCTGAAGTCAGGAGTGATGATCGGATACCTCAGAGCCACAGGGATCCCTGGCACTGAAGAGTGGTGCATTCCACTCACTGAAAGACTGCAGTGTCTCTCCACAGATGTCAGGCATGCTTTGCTCCTTGTTGCGCCTGAGTGTATTGCTGTGTTCAGAGACAGATCTGGAAGGTACGGATACTTTGATTCTCACTCGAGGACTGCTGCAGGCTTGCCCCATCCTACTGGTCATGGAACTGCTGTCATGTTGACTTTCACCCACCTGAGTGACATGGCAGATAGAGTTCTCAAGATCTTCCAGGATCGTGGTGATGAGACAAGCTATGAATTCATGCCTGTATCTTTTGAAACAGAGCAACAGTCTGTCCAACTGCCTTCACCATCTGTTTGTGAACAGGCATCACTAGTGATTTCAGCTCTACAGCAACCAATAACAAATGTTGGAGCCAAAGTAAATCTTGTTGGCTCAGGAACTGAAAACCAAGATGTGGTAGATAAAACAAATAAGCACAGAAGAAGAAAAGAAATGCGTAAAACATTTAAAATGTTTAAGGACCCGGCTACATCTCATGCCACCAGGAAACAGAGAAAAAGGGATTGTGAGAGACGGAGGTATGCCACTTCTTTGCAACACCAATCAAAGAAAAAAGAAGCAAATAAGGTAAAGTATAATCAAGATGCTCTCTTCCGAAACAAAATTAAATGGTCTATAGTGAGAAGATACAGCAAGGATACCGTCTTCCAGAGGAAGATGAAAGAGTATACAAAGAAGAGATACAGCACAGATGCTCTCTTCCAGAAGAAGAAGAAAGAGTACATTAAGAAGAGATACAGCACAGACGCTCTCTTCCAGAAGAAGATGAAAGACTACACGAAGAAGAAATACAGCACAGATGCTCTCTTCCAGAAGAAGATGAAAGACTACAAGAAGAAGAGATACAGCACAGATGCTCTCTTCCAGAAGAAGATGAAAGACTACATGAAGAAGAGATACAGCACAGATGCTCTCTTCCAGAAGAAGATGAAAGACAATATGGTTAGGAGGTACAGCACCGATACTCTATTTCAGAGGAAAATGAAAGCCTACATGGTAAAGAGATATGCAGGCGACCCAGAGTTCAGAGCACATCACATACTGCGATGTACCCTGCGCAAGACCCAGAAATGTGCTGCCGATGCTACATATCACATTCTTCATCGATTGCAATGCGCACTCAGGATAAAAAGGAAATATAGACCTTACATCCGTTCCAGCCAAGAAACACCCCAGCCTTTGGTTAACAAAGCGATGGAAAGTGCCATACATGCATTCCGGTGTAAGATTCAGCATGGCCCTACACATGTCTGCACAGTCTGCCACAGAGCCCTGTTTCCTAATCAAGTCAAGGTCTGTAATAGAACGAGATATGACAAAAACGTTCATGTTGCAGCGTCTTGCCTAACCGGGAAGTATGTTCACGCTTGTGATAGTGCCTGCTCAGGTTCCTGCGTAGTACCGGAAGAGAGAAGACAGGAATGGATTTGCCACACTTGTGACAACCATCTTAAGAGAGGACAGATGTCTTCAATTGCAGCAGCTAACAAACTGGAGTTGCCACCAATCCCTGCGGAATTGGATGAATTAAATGTCCTTGAGCGTCAACTCATTGCAAAAATTTTACCATTTGCAAAAATAGTTTCATTACCCAAAGGACAGCAGAGAGCAGTACGTGGTGCCGTCGTGTGTGTGCCCTCTGAGATGGAGAAGACTGTCAACTCTCTGCCAAGACCAAGAAGTGAGGCCCAGCTGCTGCAGGTGAAGCTGAAGAGACACGTGAAGTTTAAAGGATACCAGCAGTTCCAGACTGTGAATATGCATAACGTGCTTGCAGCTTTATCAAAGCTGAAAGCAATGCATTCAGAATACAGGGATATCTCCATAAGAGAAACTGCTGTATTTGAAAGTCCCCTAGACGAGGAAGCTGATGTCTCTGAAAGTCACCTAGACGAGGAAGCTGATGTCTCTGAGAAGCAACAAGAAGTCGATGTTGCTGAGCAGGATGAGCAACAAGTTAGCGTTGAGGAAAAGGATGAGCTTCGACCCGGCCTCACATTAGACACGTGCATGCAGCCGCCCGACATCGGACAGGAGATCTTGTCGTACGGTGAGGGAATATTTAGTATCGCACCTGCACAAGGACATAAGCCTGTTGGATTTTTCAAAATCCCAAAGCTGGAAGCCATGGCGTTCCCTGTTCAATTCCCCACTGGACAGAATTCCATTGACGAGGAAAGACAAATTTCAATATCTCCCAGTATGTATTTCAACGCGAGATTGTTCAGCGTGGACACGCGTTTTGCAAAAGATCAGAGTTATCTTTTCTTTGCACAGTTTGTAACGGAAACGCACCTGGCTAGAAACAGCATGTCTATCCAGTTGCGAAAAGGCAAACCTATTACAAGAGATGGCCGGAGAATTTCCAACAGACTGCTTCAAGACAACCGGGAGGTTGAAAGATTGCTACACAACAGAGACGCCACACGGTTCATGCAACCACTGAGAGGCACTCCATCGTATTGGGAGAAAACTTTGCGAGATCTACAGGCTATGATAAGACAGTTAGGAGCCCCTACGTTTTTTTGCACGTTCAGCGCAGCCGAAATGAGATGGCCTGAAGTAATAACCGCAATCAAGGCCCAACAAGGTGAACACGTCGACTTTTCCGAGCTTGACTGGACGACGAAGTGTGAAATCCTCCGAAGCAACCCAGTCACTGTCATGCGTATGTTTGAGAAACGGGTGGATGCGCTAATGACTCATCTGCTTTTGTCGCCAGCCCAACCCATTGGTGAAGTTGAGGACTACTTTTACCGAGTGGAGTTCCAAGCTAGAGGAAGCCCACATATCCATCTTCTTGTTTGGATAAAGGACGCACCCGAATTTGAACAGGACTCTGATGAGGATGTTTGTAACTTTATCGACCGCAACATAACCTGCCGGTTGCCCGATTCCTCGGCTGATCCTGAGCTTCACCGGATCGTCACAGAGGTCCAGCTTCACAGCAGGAACCATTCAAAGTCCTGTAAGAAGGGAAATGTATTGTGTCGATTTGGGTTCCCCAAACTACCGGTGTCTAGCACCAAGATCACTCGTCCGCGACCACAGCGTCCTGAAGAAGAGGATGACACGGACACTTCTCCATCCGGAAGCTGCATGTTTGCGTCTAAAACCACACAACCACAGCGTCCTGAAGAAGAGCACGAGAAAGCACAAAGGCAAGCGGACAGAAGGAAGTTGAGACAGGAAGCTGCTCGAAAGGCAATGAGCGAAGCCAGGACCAAACTCAAGCCGGTGTGGGATCTGTTGAATGACCCCCAAGCCTCCTTTGACAGCTTGTCAGAGCTACTGACAGAGTGTAAGATGTCCATCGAGGATTACAATGAGAACGTCAAAGCATTGTCCAATGCCAACGTGATTCTGCTGAAGCGTGATCCAAAGGAGTCTTGGGTGAATGGATACAATCCCGATTTATTAAGGGCATGGAACGCCAATATGGACATTCAGTTCGTTCTTGACGCTTTTAGCTGCGTTATGTACATGCTTTCGTACATTTCCAAGCCGGAGAATGAAATGGGCGATTTACTTAAAAACGTAATCAAGAGTGTGCGCGAGACGAACGTTAGCGAGGAAGATGAGATGAAGCAGATAATGCAAGCCTACTCCAAACACAGGCAAGTTAGCGCTCAGGAGTCTGTGGCACGAACATGCAGCTTACCGTTGAAGAAGTGTTCACGAAGTGTTGTGTTTCTACCGACGGATGATGACGCGCTAAAGATGAGTCTTCCCCTTAGTGTCCTACAAAATAAAAATCCAGATTCAGAGGACGTCTGGATGTCGGGGATGATCGATAAATACAGGGCAAGGCCTCAAACGCGTGATTTTGAAAAGATGTGCCTGGCAGATTTTGCTTCGGAGTGCCGCATCGTGTATGGTCAGCAAACGGAAGGCAAAAATGTTCACCGGCTGCTCAACGGCATGGGTTTTTTTCAGAAAAGAACGTCTGGGAAGGCTGCAGTCATTAGGTTTGCACGTTATTCGGAGAAAAAACAACCCGAAAAGTTTTACTGTAGATTACTAAAGCTTTATATGCCGCATCGGACCAACGAACAGCTTAAACCTCCAAGATTTCCAACCTACGAGACGTTTTACAAAGGTGCATCTGTGGAACTACCTTCTCACCCTGGTTTGCTGTTTCCTGTCTGTGCCATAGTTCAAGCGAACAAGGAGAAGTTTGAAAAACACAGTGACGAGTTGGACAAGGCATTCGATCAGCTGGAACGGCAAGGACCGCCTGAGAACGCATGGAACGCTTTTGCACCTGAAGTAGAAGTGGATCGCTTGGAGTGCGTCGCCGAACGACAAGACATCATTCCGGATGATGAGGACGTACAAGATGATATCCCAGAATTCCAGGTTCTTGAACATGGAGACGGGGTCGTGCCACAAATAGAGGCACCGCAGATGAGTGTTGAATTTGTCAGGAAGTTGTTCAGAAGTCTCAATGAGACGCAGGCAGCCATCTTCTACACGATCTGCCAGTGGTGTCAGAAGCGTGTGTGGGGTCATAATCCAGAACAGTTTTTCTACTTCGTGTCAGGTGGTGCTGGTTGTGGCAAATCGCACGTCATCAAGTGCATACACACGGAAGCGACCAAGATTCTGCGACAACTGCCTCGACTACGGGAGGAAGGGGATCTCTCCGTGCCTACGGTGCTCTTGAGTGCGTTTACTGGAACGGCCGCATTCAATATTTCCGGTAAAACACTCCATTCCATTTTGAAACTTCCAAGGAATCTGAAGCCACCGTATCAAGGACTTGGAAATGCCCTAGATGAGCTTCGAGCAAAACTACGCGACGTGGAGATTCTTATCATCGATGAAGTGTCCATGATTTCGAAGGATCTTTTTGCCTACATCAACTGGAGATGTCAGCAAATCAAAGGCAGCAAGAAACCTTTCGGGGGAATCTCTGTCCTCGCCGTGGGCGACTTTTATCAACTGCCACCTCTGGGTAAAGCCAAACCCCTCTGTGTGTACGAAGAGGATGTCCTGGACTTCTGGAAAGACCATTTCCAAATGGTTACTCTCTCCGAGATCATGCGTCAGAAAGAAGACTTGGCTTTTGCCCAACTTTTAAACCGCATACGGGTGAAGCAGAAGACCGACGACCTTGCCGAAGAAGATCGAGCTTTGTTGCTCCAGGCTGTGAAGGACCCCAAAGACTGCCCGTGTGATGCACTGCACGTATTTGCCACCAACAAGGAAGTCCACAGACACAACACTGAAACAATCCATGCTCTTCACACTGACATCATTACCATCGATGCCGAAGACTACAGGAAAGACCCAAGAACGGGAGGGATGAAGAGACAAGCGAGGCCCGTCACCGGTAAAAAGGACGACTTGCCTGACACCATACAAATTGCGTTGGGAGTACGCATAATGGTGACTAGGAATTTGGATGTCGAGGACGGTCTATGCAATGGGTGCTTTGGGAAGATTTCTCGTATTGTCAATAAGACAAAAGATGGAATCGACACCGTACACATGCTAGGGCTTCAGCTCGACAATCCACATGCAGGGAAGAAAAACCGCAAAAGGGTGCAAGGTGAAGACGACGACTGTGTGTACATCGAGAGATCCGAAGAAAGTCTGAGGAAAGGAGCCGTTCGTCGACAATTCCCCATCAAGTTGGCCTACGCCTGCACAGCTCACAAAGTCCAAGGCATGACGTTGGAGAATGCCGTGGTTTCACTGAAGAAGATATTCGAGCCGGGAATGGCCTACGTTGCCCTCAGCAGAACGACCTCGCTTCGTGGACTACACATCACGGACTTCAGCGAAAAGAAGATCTATGCCGATGCTAAAGTCACAGCATCGTTGGAAAACATGACGAGAGCATCATTCGAAGGAATCATGCCGCTTTTACAGCAGGTGAGGGAAACCAACTTGGATCAAACGCTGAAAATAATCCATCACAACACAGAAGGACTGTCATCACACATCGAAGATATCCGATGCCATCACGAACTGCTTCTGTCGGATATTCTTTGCATGACGGAAACTCACCTGACCGGGTCACTCATGACACCCCACGTCCAACTGGAAGGGTACAACGCATTTATGCGAAATAGACATGTCTCCTACTCGACACACCAAGAAATTGCACAGAAAGCTGGTGGTGGAGTCGCAATCTATTGCAAAGAGCATATTTCAGCTCAGGCTAGGCAGTTTGTGCAAAATGTGACCGATCTGGAGTATGTCGTCATCAAAGTGGATAGCCCGATCAAAGCGACAATCGCTGCTGTGTACAGGCCGCCACACTACGGATTTGAAGAGTTCTCCAAAAACTTGAAGAGTCTGCTGGATTATTTGGACATGGTGGACGAACACCCCACACTAATCTGTGGAGATTTTAATGAGGATCACCTCAGCACAGGGAATAAAACTGTTCTGGAATTGTTCCAGTCTAAAGGATACACGCAACTGATCACCACAGCAACAACCAAAAAGAACACTCTACTGGATCATATATACATCTCTCATCCGGATTTGTGCCTTCAGTCAGGTGTCTTGCATAGTTATCATAGTTATCACAATCCCGTGTACTGTATTTTGCGTAAATGAGTTTTTGTGATGGACCGGTATTGTTGTATGTTGCGGTAGCTAGTATGCCATACGGAACCGTTTGCCACTGCATCCGCTACTAATGACTACAGTGGGGCTTCCGCGGCCTTATACAAACGGTTGGGCGCGTATGGTTGGGTTGTTATGCCATACGGAACCGTTGCCAATGGACCTGGATTCATGACATCAACGGGACTTCGACAGCCTTCATCAAACGGGTTGGCGCGTATGGTCGTGTTGCGGTTAGATTGTGGCGTTAGAGATTGTGGTTAGGAGATTGTGGTTAGGTCAATTTAAGGGTTTATACCACTGAGCTACGAGGAAGGAGCAACGTCAGCAGCAGCAGCAGCAGGAAGGACAGAGGACTAGCGTGACAGCTCCAGGGAGGACACAGACAGTCAGTGCAACAGTGGCAGTAAGTTATAAAAGACAAGGGAAAGAGAAAAGTAGCAAGACACCATTGTAATGTTTGATTTTGACCTTATAACATACATTTTAACTTGAATTGATGTTCAATCTACAAAATTTGTGACAATCTGTGCGGGATATGCAGTCCCCTGCTATTCTATGATTGATATGTGCCCTTCTGTAAAGTTGCAGGAAGAATTGGGAGACCATAGCAGTCCTGTCTGGATATGAGTGTGCAATTTACCTTCTAAAGCTAAGTGTTAAAATGTTTTGCTTTAGCTGTGTACTACTGCTTTTCATAACCGCGTTTGAATGGAAATGTTATATTTGAATCTCTAATTTTGATTTTTATGTTTTTCATGAACCAGCCAAATGAAGTGAGATTGTCTGAGAAGATCACGTGTGCTACATCAATGACGACGACGAGCTGGATACCAGATTATGTGTCAATTTCTTTCCGTAAGTTTTATTTCTGAGTTTGTTTTTTAATTTTTATTAGTATGGGTGTATTCGTGATCCCATTGTTCATTTGTTAATTTCATTGCCCAGAGAACAGGTCCAAATAACTATGGCATTGAGGACAACTCTGAAGAATGAAGAAGCAGAGGAAGAAGCACACTGAGGTCAATACTACTGATAAGGTGTAGTATTTCAGTGCATTTTATTATACAATGGTTTCAGGGTTTTTCCCGCGTCAAATGTCTTCGTTGGTGGCCAACAGACACTGTTGTCCTATCTTGCTCTCTTATTTTAAAAAAAGAGCAGATTTTACCTGCTAGCTGGATTTCATAATTTTGTTATATAATCATATTGCATATAAAAATAATAGAATCAAAAGGTTTGTTTTAACTAATAGTCTTAATTTTCTAACATATAGCTAACAATTGAATAAAATGAACAGCTAGCTAACAACAACTTGCTATGTGCTTTATGATATTAATCACTCCAGTATGAACTTTTTGACAGTTATTTATTTTAAAAACTGCTGTTCAATGTTTATTCATGTTAGTTCACTGCATTTACTAATGTTAACACTTACAACTTTTGATTTGAACAATGTACCGTATTAGTAAATGTAAAAATCACTAACAAAGATTAATAAATGCTAAAAAAGTTAAATGCAGGAAAAACCATGGGTTTTGTTCAAAGATGTATGATTTGATGTAAAAACTAAAGGCTTACATCTGACCCATCAACTATGCTGCTCAATAAGTAAACAATTCAAATAAATTCACTAACATTATCATATACGTTTTATCTCCTCTGCCCTCAGGATATCCAGGGAGACAGATGCGTGCCATTCAGCATAGAAACACCAGAGACCGAGTTCACCTGAGCGCAGATTGAAACCAGCTTCTCCTGAGCAAACCTGAGAGACGGTCTGCGGGTGGAACTCCAAAGTTGAAACCAAATGTCTTTTTAAAGACAACAACGGCTCTTTTCAGAGCTACCCACCCCTTCAAATAAAGAGCATTTTTACAAATGTATTCACAACAAAATTCTCAGCACTATAGGCTAAACTAGTACATAATAAATAAAAAATATATATTTTTATAATCTTAGGGGTAATGTTTTAAAGATAATTTTAATACAAAGTATATCTAATAACTAGTACAACACTAGGATCTAAACCAGGGATGGGCAACTCCGGTCCTGGAGGGCCACTGTCCTGCAGAGTTTAGCTTCAGCCCTGATGATAACTCACCTGCCTGTATCTATCTAGTAATCCTGAAAACATCGATTGCCTTTTTCAGGTGTGTTTAATTAGGGTTGGAGCTAAACTCTGCAGGACAGTGGCCCTCCAGGACCCAAGTGGCCCATCCCTGATCTAATCCATTTGCTGGGTGGAATTTGACACAACAGGCATTTAAAAAAATCTTTTAAATAAACATTTGGTTAATTGACACACACTGTGTTTTTGTCTTTATTGAAAGTTAGTCATCATTGTCACATTATGAATATTTTCTTGTGAACTTCAGAGAAGATCCAGGTATATTCACAGATGGTTCTTTAAGATGGTAAGTGGTCGGGTCATTTAAAAGCTTACATTTAAATGAGCTTTATATACTCAACATTTATAAAATCAAGACCGCTACATGTACAGGGTATCAACGGTCAATTAATGTTTGATGCTTTGAACAGAATAACATGCATTCATATATAGGCACGTCTGTAAATGTGTCTAAACACAGCTTCAGTGAACAGCATCCAAATGGGCTTTTAATCCAGAAGTGTGCATAAGTGGAGGAATACATTTAGATGTTTATTTTCTTTTATTTAGACAAAATCATTATTTCTATTTATATTCCAATAAACTATGCGATCTTATGAGCATCAGTGGCTTCCAGCGATTGCGGAATATGACCAAAGTACGTTGATGTGTTTCATGTCATTGTTTTCTCTTTCCTTAATTCTAAACTTTACAGTACACTTGTTTTTTATTCAACTAAAAAAATTGAAAAACGAAAATATAATTTAGCACACTTGAATGATTATTTCAACCAAGAAAAAAAAGTACAAATGTGCAGTACGATCAATGGGGTATAAAATAACTGCGCATGCTCTACTTCGGTCCTTCACACAAACGAATCTGCCATTTAAAACAATACAAATATAATATGCACTGTTGCTCAGTATTAAGTTATAGCTTGGGCTGTATGATATTTTTTTTATTTGCGTCCAGCAGGATACACAAGCAGCACGCGCACGCGCAGACGGTTGTCGTGGTAACGAACACCATATCAATCTCTTGCGCGTCTGTGCTGAGCTTTCGGTGGAATAACAACAAAATGCACACTTGTTGTGTCTGCTTGATATGCAACCGCTAATGAGACTATTCTGTGTGGTTAGTAAAAAAAAAAAAAACTATTCTGATTGTGGATTAGAACCCAGAACCTCTTACACACGTGGCCAAAGTTCAACCACTGGCCCACCAATGTAGACACATAAAATTACGCGGATCTGCATCTATCAACGTGATAAATTCTCGGCATTCACAATATATATATATATTAGTATCTAATTACACGATACATTCAACCCAATGTACTGTTTCTAGATTCTGGACATCGTAACGTTATTTTTTTTATTGTTATTTACATATATTAAGTAAGAGGGTCATTTAAACGCTAAAAATCTGTCATATATACATTGAAACGTAAACATTAATTGTCACAAATCATAAACAGCTCATAAGCAATAATTTGGCATAAATATACGATAATAGTTATTTGATTGTTCTGAAGTGCTGTTGTGAAGTGCTGTTCTGAAGTGGGGTCTGTAGAATGCGCAAAAAAACAGCCAATCAAACGTGCAGCACTCATCATAAAAACGGGCGGTAAATCGCAGTTCCCTCACTCTTCTTTGAAATGGCACCAAGAGTTTGGATAGTTGGTAGTTCTATCATTCGCAGGCTGCACACTCACATCTGTGAGCAGGGCCTGGACGAAAACCTTGATCTCGATTGTGAGATCACCTGGGATGGGAGAGGGGGGTAGACTCTGGGAGCAGCTGCTTCCAGCACTGCGCTCTCTTCGTGCCAGAGCTCCAGCTCCGGACATCCTGATTATCCACCTGGGTGGGAACAGTATGTGCCGGGAGGGCCGCGATCGCCTGGGTTTCCTTCGGGAAATAACGCGTGACCTGGTGACATGTTCCGCGATGTTTCCCAGTACCAGGCTGGTGTTCTCCCACATTCTGCCTCGTCTGATTTGGAGAGGTCAGACTGGCAGGTCTGGCTACGGCGTGGAACGGGGCCGACGGTGGATAAATGGGAAGGTGACAGGCTTCTTGGAATGGAGACAGATGCGCTCCATTCGTCACAGAAACATCTGCCTCTCCCATCTGTGCAGAGACGGAGTCCACCTGAGCCCAGAGGGAAACCAGCTTCTGCTGGGCAACCTCAGAGAAGGTCTGCAGGAGGAACTCCGAGTCCGAAGTTGAAGGCAAATGTCCTTTTAAAGGCAACAACGGCTCTTTTAAGAGCCACCCACTCATTCAAATAAAGAGCATTTTTACAAATGTGTGAAATTCTTTGTTCTTCACATTACTTGAGGTGAGGTAGCGGATATTTGTTATAAAATACAATTTTTGATGGCGCACAAATTTAAAAAGCGCGGTCAAAGAAAATGTGATTTTAAACCATTTTAAGCGCGAAAAGACTCGCGCACTGTTTATGTGCTGCACACTAGAGTTGTGACGTTCGCGAACGAACCGATTCTTTTGAACGGCTCATAAACATGAACGATGGGAGCCGAGTCGCGGCTGGAGGGGAGCCGTTCTTTCTGTCGTTCTTTTTTTCCTATGCGTGTTTCACACAGAACCACACAAAGGCTGCGTTTACACTTGGCATTAACATGCGATCACCATGATCCGATCAAGCAGATCGGATCATTAGCCAATCAGGACACCATGCGTTTACATTTTGTTCATATTAGCCTCTGTATCTGGATAACCGATCGGATTTCTGTTTCTGCATAATATCTAAATTAGGTCTGTAGCACGACACCAATAAGAGTAAAGATAATACAAATTAAGCATTAATAGATCAAATTACGTTTTTTGAATGAAGGAATATTTCCAGAGTTGATCATACAAAAATAACCATATAAGTCACATCTTCGATCATCGGGTGATGTCCTATTTGCAAAGTTTACAGTAGTAATAATGGACTGTATGTAGACATTTCCATTTTATTTATTCAAATTTTATCTACAGTATTTATTTAAAACTTTAAATATTTTTTCAGAACACCCTAGCAACCGCCTAGCAACCACCTAGCAACCACCCAGAATACCCTAGCAACCACCTAGCAACCACTTAGAACACCCTAGCAACCACCTGAACAACATGAATAAGCCATATCTCACCACCAGAACATCGTACAAACATGGTTTTTGGCTCGTATGCAATCATGTACCACACTCTAGCAAGTGGCGAGTGGCGAGTTTTGCCACTGCAAGCACCATTCACATTTTCTTCTGGAAATGTACGTTCTAGTTATTACTGGTGCTTGCTTTAGCAAGGCAACAGTATTGTTATTGCTCATACTTATTATTTTTATTAATGGTGCTTGCCTATAGGCAAAGCAACATTAGTGTTATCTTGCATACTTATTAATGGTGCTTGCCTATAGGCAAAGCAACATTAGTGTTATTGCTCATACTTATTATTTTTATTATTATTATTCTTCCACACAAAAGTTCGGCGCGAAACTCGCCCCGCACGGTTTGTCACAGACCCCTGAGTGAAGTGTCAAATCGACCGGCTCATTGAGGAGAGGTGTGCTATATCTTTTCTAAGCGATCGGGTGTACGATGTTCGCACAGCGGACGAAAAAGCGGCCAAAAAAGTCCCATTGACTTAACATTGCGGAATTTTCAGAAATTCAAATCCCAACTGTCATTTTTCACACACACAGACACAAAGGGCCTGACACCCCTGCATGTCTCCCCCTCTCTCTCCCTCAGAGGATTTATATTATCCAGCAGCCAATAAGTAATGGCCTAAAATCTTCATAGCCACACCATAGCAACCAGTTACAGCACCCTAGCAACCATAGGCTATAGGCACGAGGCCGCAGGCCTCGTGCACTCATTATAATGCACTCGTTTAATAGAGATTTTAAATACTCTATAAAAACTCACTCATAGGCACGAGGCCGCAGGCCTCGTGCACTCATTATAATGCACTCGTTTAATAGAGATTTTAAATACTCTATGCCTCGTGCCTAACCTTAGCCCTAACCCCATAGTAACCATCTGTGAAAACTACCAACCACCTAGTAACACCATAGCAACCAGCAAAAATACCTTAGCAACCGCCCTGAACACCCTAGCAACCGCCTAGAAATGCCCTATCAATCACCCAAATACCCTAACAATCACCCAGAATACCTTAGCAATGGCCTAGAAACCACCCAGAACACCCTAGCAACACCATAGCAACCACCCAAAATACCTTAGAACTCCCTAGCAACCACCCAAAATACCTTAGAACTCCCTAGCAACACCATAGCAACCACCCAAAACACCTTATAACACCCTAGCAACCACCCATAACACCCTAACAACCACCAAAAATACCTCAGAACTCCCTAGCAACACCATAGCAACCACTCAAAATACCTTAGAACTCCCTAGCAACACCCTAGCAACCACCCATAACACCCTAGCAACCACCCAAAATACCTTAGAACTCCCTAGCAACACCATAGCAACCACCCAAAATACCTAAGAACTCCCTAGCAACACCATAGCAACCACCCAAAATACCTAAGAACTCCCTAGCAACACCATAGCAACCACCCACAACACCCTAGCAACCACACATAACACCCTAGCAACCACCCAGAACACCCTAGCAACCACCCAGAACACCCTAGCAACCGCCTAGCAACCACCTGAACAACATGAATAAGCCATATCTCAGCAGCAGAACATCGTACAGACATGGTTGTTTGCTCGTATGCAATCATGTACCACACTCTAGCAACCGGGTCGTGTTTTTTGCCACTGCAAGCACCATTCACATTTTCTTCTGGAAATGTACGTTCTAGTTATATTTATTTTTATTCTTCCACACAAAAGTTCGGCGCGAAACTCACCCCGCACCGTTTGTCACAGACCCCTGAGTGAGGTGTCAAAACGACCGGCTCATTGAGGAGAGGTGTGCTATATCTTTTCTAAGCGATCGGGTGTACGATGTTCGCACAGCGGACGAAAAAGCGGCCAAAAAAGTCCCATTGACTTAACATTGCGGAATTTTCAGAAATTCAAATCCCAACTGTCATTTTTCACACACACAGACACAAAGGGCCTGACACCCCTGCATGTCTCCCCCTCTCTCTCCCTCAGAGGATTTATATTATCCAGCAGCCAATAAGTAATGGCCTAAAATCTTCATAGCCACACCATAGCAACCAGTTACAGCACCCTAGCAACCATAGGCTATAGGCACGAGGCCGCAGGCCTCGTGCACTCATTATAATGCACTCGTTTAATAGAGATTTTAAATACTCTATAAAAACTCACTCCTAGGCGGCCTCGTGCACTCATTATAATGCACTCGTTTAATAGAGATTTCAAATACTCTGCGGCCGAGTGCCTAACCTTAGCCCTAACCCCATAGTAACCATCTGTGAAAACTACCAACCACCTAGTAACACCATAGCAACCACCAAAAATACCTTAGCAACCGCCCTGAACACCCTAGCAACCGGCTAGAAATGTCCTAGCAATCACCCAAATACCCTAATAACCACCCAGAAAACCTTAGCAATTGCCTAGAAACCACCCGGAACACCCTAGCAACCACCCAAAATACCTTAGAACTCCCTAGCAACACCCTAGCAACCACCCAAAATACCTTAGAACTCCCTAGCAACACCATAGCAACCACCCAAAACACCTTAGAACACCCTAGCAACCACCCATAACACCCTAACAACCACCCAAAATACCTCAGAACTCCCTAGCAACAGCATAGCAACCACTCAAAATACCTTAAAACTCCCTAGCAACACCCTAGCAACCACCCAAAATACCTTAGAACTCCCTAGCAACACCATAGCAACCACCCAAAACACCTTAGAACTCCCTAGCAACACCATAGCAACCACCCAAAATACCTTAGAACTCCCTATCAACACCATAGCAACCACCCAAAATACCTAAGAACTCCCTAGCAACACCATAGCAACCATCCATAACACCCTAGCAACCACCCAGAACACCATAGTAACCACCCAGAACACCCTAGCAACCGCCTAGCAACACCCTAGCAACCACCCAGAACACCCTAGCAACCACCTGAACAACATGAATAAGCCATATCTCAGCAGCAGAACATCGTACAGACATGGTTGTTGGCTCGTATGCAATCATGTACCACACTCTAGCAACCGGGTCGTGTTTTTTGCCACTGCAAGCACCATTCACATTTTCTTCTGGAAATGTACGTTCTAGTTTTTATTATTCTTTTTATTCTGGACAAAGTTCGGCGCGAAACTCGCCCCGCACCGTTTGTCACAGACCCCTGAGTGAGGTGTCAAAACGACCGGCTCATTGAGGAGAGGTGTGCTATATCTTTTCTAAGCGATCGGGTGTACGATGATCGCACAGCGGACGAAAAAGCGGGCAAAAAAGTCCCATTGACTTAACATTGCGGAATTTTCAGAAATTCAAATCCCAACTGTCATTTTTCACACACACAGACACAAAGGGCCTGACACCCCTGCATGTCTCCCCCTCTCTCTCCCTCAAAGGATTTATATTATCCAGCAGCCAATAAATAATGGCCTAAAATCATCATAGCCACATCATAGCAACCAGTTACAGCACCCTAGCAACCATAGGCTATAGGCACGAGGCCGCAGGCCTCGTGCACTCATTATAATGCACTCGTTTAATAGAGATTTTAAATACTCTATAAAAACTCACTCGTAGGCACGAGGCCGTAGGCCGAGTGCCTAACCTTAGCCCTAACCCCATAGTAACCGTTAAATAAGTTGCCCCATAATAAAAGTTGCACCCCTGGGGGCAGGAGGGGCCCAAAGTTGCCCCAATAAAGTACTATGGTGTAGGACAGCCCATGAAATGGGCTGTCCTACACCATAGAAACCGCATTTGTATTGAACATAACTCTGGATCACATTTGAAGAGGCTGGTAGGCTCTGTAACAACATACCACACAATGGGGTAAAAGTTGCACCCCTGGGGGCAGGACCGCGCCCAAAGCTGCCCCATTCACGTACTATGGTGTAGGACAGCCCATGAAATGGGCTGTCCTACACCATAGAAACCGCATTTGTATTGAACATAACTCTGGATCACAGTGTCATAGAGACAAGGGGGCGGGCTCATTTTACTCAGACGACCAATCAGTCCTCTCAGGATCATTGTGAAGCTTTCAAGCCACGCCCTAGCAACCATTTAGAGCTCCTTAGCAACAAGCTTCATAGACTTCCATTGAAAGACATCAAAGGGATATCTCAGGATATAAGTGTCATAGAAACACGAGGGTTGGCTCGTTTGACTCGGGGCAGCAAACAGCCAATCCCCAATCACCTCAACACATCCTAGCCCCTCCCTAGCAACCATTGTCGAGCACCTTAGCAACCAAAATCCAAAGAGGGATATCTTCCATTCTGAATGTCACAGAGACGTGGGAGTTGGTTTATATCATTCATACTGACAAGCAGCCTTTGGAGTTTCATTATTGGCAGCTGCCAAGCCACTCCCTAGCAACAAAAGAGAGTACCCTAGCAACCATTTTGCAAGACCTATATCTCTGCATCAAAACATCGTATATACATTCACACTGACTTTGGAGCTCATGATTGGCAAATGCCAAGACACTACCTAGCAACCAAACGGATTACCCTAGCAACCGTTTTGCAAGGCGTATATCTCTGCATCAGAACATCGTATAGAGATGGGGGTTGGCTCTTTGACTCATGCTAGCAAACAGGACTTGCTACATGCTACACATGCTAGCAGTGAATAGCTACATGCTAATATTGATTAGCTAAGGGCTAAATCATGCCAATAAAATGCTACAAACACCATAGTAACCATCTGTGACAACTACCAACCACCTAGTAACACCATAGCAACTACCCAGAATACCCTAGCAACTGCTAGCAACGCCCTAGCAACCAACAGAACACCCTACCAACTGCCTAGCAACACCTAGCAACCACCCATAATACCCTAGCAACCGCCTAGCGACCACCCAGAACACCTAGCAACCGCATAGCAACCGCCCAGAACACCCTAGCAACCACCCAAACAACATGAATAAGCCATATCTCACCACCAGAACATCGTACAAACATGGTTTTTGGCTCGTATGCAATCATGTACCACACTCTAGCAACCGGGTCGTGTTTTTTGCCACTGCAAGCACCATTCACATTTTCTTCTGGAAATGTACGTTCTAGTTATTATTCTCTTCCAAAACTGTTGACTCTATCTCCTCCTAGAGCTTTAACTCTACATACTCCAAACTCGGGTCAGACACTCAAACTGTTCTGAAGTTAGTTGCTCTATCTTTTCAGACTGATCGGACTTACGGTTTTCCTATAAATGACGATCAAACTCGGAAAAAACTCCCATTGACTTAACATTGCGGAATGTTCAGATTTTCAAACTCCCCAACTGCCAAAAATTCAAATCAAAATCCCTTGAAAGCCTAGACTAAATCAAACTGCCATTCTATACACTATATGAGCCATTGAGACTCATTTAAACTCATTAAACTCATCCATCTATCCACCTCAAACTATTTTAAACTTCAAACTAATTTAAACTTCAAACTTATTTAAACTTTTTATGAATAAAAACTATAAAAACTCGCTCGTCAGGCACAAGGCCGCAGGCCTTGTGCCTCACCTTAGCCCTAACTCCAGGATGCTAATATACACTGAACTCTGAACTCTTAGACTCATGTAAACTCATCTATCTATCCACTTCAAACTAATTTAAACTTTGAACTAATTTAAACTTCAAACTACAACTCACTCGTAGGCACAAGGCCGCAGGCCTTGTGCTCACCTTAGCCCAAACTCCAGGATGCTAATATACATTAAACTCTGAACTCTTAGACTCATGTAAACTTCAAACTACTTTAAACTTTAAACTCATAAACTCATGCATTCACTAAACTCTAAACTCAAAAACTCTTGAGTGTGTGTGTGTGTGTGAGAGAGCAAGTTAGTGTGTTATAACACCCTAGCAACTCCATAGCAACCACCCATAACACCCTAGAAACTGCCTAAAATACCTTAGAACTCCTAGCAACACCATAGCAACCACCTATAACACCCTAGCAACCACCCAAATACCTTAGAACACACTAGCAACACCCTAGCAACACCCCAAAACACCTTAGAACACCCTAGCAACCACCCATACACACTAGCAACCACCCAAAATACCTCATAACTCTAGCAACCCCTAGCAACCACCCAAAATACTTAGAACTCCTAGCAACACCTTAGCAACCACCAAAACTCTCAGAACTCCTAGCAACCACCCATAACACACTAGCAACCACCAAAATACCATAGAACCACTAGCAACACCCTAGCAACCACCAAAATAACTCAGAACTCCTAGCAACACCCTAGCAACCACCCAAAATACTTAGAACTCCTAGCAACACCTAGCAACCACCAAAATACCTCAGAACTCCCTAGCAACAATAGCAACACCAACCAAACACTTAGAACTCACTAGCAACAACCATAGCAACCACTCAAAACACCTAAGAACTCCCTAGCAACACCTAGCAACCACCAAACACATAGCAACTACTAGCAACATAGCCAACCAAATACTCAGAACTCCTAGCAACACACTAGCAACCACCCAAAATACATCAGAACTCACTAGCAACACACTAGCAACACACCAAAACACTCAGAACTCTAGAATCACCTAGCAACCTCACACCACCTTCGAACCACTAGCAACCTAGCAACCCCAAACACCCTTACGAACCTAGCAACACCTAGCAACCACCCAATATCTCAGAACCACCTAGCAACAACATAGCAACCATACATACACACTAGCAACCACCGAGACACACTAGCAACCACCAAAATACCCTAGCAACCGCCTAGCAACACTCAGAACACCTTAGCAACCTCTAGAAACACCCTAGTAACTTTAAACTACTTCAAACTTCAAATCACTATAAACTAATTTAAACTTCAAACAAATTTAAGCTTTATCTAATTTAAACTATTTTTAACTGTAAAGTACTTTAAACTTTAAACTACTTTAAACCTAATTTAAACTTCAAACTACTTTAAAGTTTAAACTATTTTTAACTGTAAACTACTTTAAACTTTAAACTACTTTAAACTTTAAACTATTTTAAACTTTACACTAATTTAACTTCAAACTACTTTAAACTTCAAACTAATTTAAACTTCAAACTATTTTAAACTTTAAACTTTTTCAAACTATCTGGTCCAAACTTTCACAAGCCAACTTAAAGTTTGTTTCAACGAACTTTTTAATCTAGTTTTAATTACACTTTTTAATCAGTTGGGAATTGAGGATAATAATTGTTGCAGTTTTGCATGTGGAATATTTGCCTAATCTTGTCTGATACAAGACAGCTGCTCAACAGTCTGTGGTCATCGTTGCCTGATCTCCTTTTCATGATGGGTTATACATTTTCAATAAGAGACAGATCTGGACTGCAGGCAGGCACATCCCTTCTGTGGTGGAGAGTGTCAAGAAATCACTCAGTTTTAGCATGTACAGAATGAAGCTTGGCATTGTCTTACTTCCCAGGAAAGATGGCATCTTGATGTCTTTAAATGTGTCTGTACAATCCAAATACTGTATATGCCTCCATGTCAGTGATACCTTCACACAAATGCAAGTCACCCATGATGTTAGCACTGATGCACCCCCCATACCATGACAGATGTTTGCTTTTGTACCTGTCACTGATGGAAATCTGGATGGTCTCTTTTGTCTTTGGGACGGAGAACCTGATGTCTGTTTTTCCCAAAAACAAGGTGAAACATGGACTCAACGGACCACAACACACATTTCCACTGTCTTCTTCTAGACCACCTGAGATGAGCTCGGGCCAGAGAACTCGGCGGCATCGCCACATAGAACTGATGTATAGCTTTCTCCTTGCGTAACAGAGATTCATGTGGCATTTATTGATGCAGTGTCAGACTGTGTTAAGTGAAAATGGTTTTCTAAATTATTCCTGAGAACATGTGGCTGTATTTAACGGAGTAGCATGATGGTTTCTCATGCAATACCGTCTGAGGGCTCAAAGGTCACGCACATTCAACGGAGGTCTCCTGCTTTCTCCCTACACAGACTGAGATTTCTCCGGATTCCCTGAATCTTTTCACAATATGATGTGTGGTAGATGGTGAAAGACAGAAATTCTTTGCAATCTTAAATTGAAAAATGTGATTTTTGAATTGCTTGACAATTCTCTCATAGAAATTTGGCCCAAAGTGGTGAGCCATGACCCATCTTTGCTTGGAAAGACTGAGAAGCTCCTTTTTCAGCCAAACATACCCTCACATATTACCAATTCACTCTCATTGTGGACTGTTTCAAAAGAGTTGGATAATCTAAGCTTTATAATCTTTTCTCTCTTATTTAGCCTCTGTTCCAACTTTTTTGTAGTGTTTTGCAGCCATCAATATCAACATTTATTTATATTTAAAAAATACAATTATGTTGGTCAGTGAAAACATTGGAAATCTTTTCTTTGTACTTTTGTTAGTTAAGAAAAGGTTCAAGATAATAAAAAAAATCACAGATTGTACATTTTATTGCATTTTAAAAAAATTATAAAATTGAAACGTAACGGGAAGCGCACTCCGTCGAACCTTTATAGGTGGCGCTATCGAGCCATTTTTCGCTCCACCCAATTCTAAAACCCATATCAGATATACATTTTCGCCAGTTCTGACATGAAAAAGTTATTAGGGCCCTCACACCATCGGTGCTTTGGCCCTAACTATATAGACCAAAAAATAAAAAATAATAAAAATAACACTTTAACTAAAAATGAAAAAAGAAAATCCAAAAAATATAAATAAAAAATTCAATATATTAACAAAAACTATAATAGTATAATGATATTACAAGAATACTGACATAAAATGGATGTTAATTTTTTTCTATTAATTATCATCAACTCATTCATATTTTTGGCATTTACTCCCACGTTAAAGGTACAATATGTAAGAATTTTGTAATAAAATATCCAAAAATCACTTGCACAGTGTGATATATTTCTTGCAGTTGTGTACTTACAATATCCCAAAAGACTCCAAAGATTTTTTTATTTCAGAGCAATTCCAATTTTAAATAATTGACCGTCCCGGAAAAAATGTTGCATGTCAATAACGCAATATCCGCGCTATCCTCGGTTTCCGCTTGTACTGCCATAGCCATGATGTAACTATGGCGACAGACTTGGACAACTGCGTAGTGCGTAACATTTAGCGGCACGCTGTTCTTATTTCGATGGCAAGCAGACTTTGGGACAAAAAATGAGAACTAAAGTGAGGATCAATATCGGCGTGACGTTTTCGAGATGCCGAGAGCTCCACGTCCGTGACAAACTTGGACTTGACAGAACTTCATGAGTCACGACTTGACAGCGACATCGCTCTTGCATATACTTTATTAGACAGGTGAGCAAATGTACATAAAACAAATCAATGTTATATAGCTCAACTTGAAATGTTAGAATATGATCATTGTTATTCTAATGTGGATCTAGCTTACTGCTAGTCTCATACAGCAAACACATAGAATAACATTATAACTTTCAACACACTTGTGACGTCCCTGTCGGTCCTTCCTTGTTTTGTGTGTGTGTGGATGTGTGTTGTGGTTGATTGTCTGCAGGTGACTGCAGCTGATTGTGGCGTGATGGGGAACACCAGTGCGCAGTTTCGTCATCCCTACAAAAGCTGTCGGGTTGTGGTTGGCGGGGTGTCCTCTGCTCGGGCTCGGCGCGGCTGTTCCTGATGGTTTCGCATCGTTACAACTAGCTGGGAATGGCCGACCTACGTTTTATTGAAAAGAATAATGTGAAATAAAGTGCAGATGTTAGTAGTGTAAATGTATTCGTTCTCTCCTTATTTGCGCTGACTCTTTGGAAGCGTAACATGGGGGCTCGGCCCGAAATAATTATAGTTTTTTTTTTTTTTTCCTCTGTAAGTTGGTAAGTAGACAACAGTTTGGATTGTTGTTTGTTTTGGATTTGTATTTGTATTGTTTGGGATTGGTTTTGGCGAGATCATTTGAATCGAATTTGTGTATAGGTTATTTTGTTATATTTTGGCTTGTGAAATTAGTAGGAGAGACGAGTGCATTATTTTTGAGTAGTAGGCTAGACTATTTGTCCGCAACTGTAGCTATTGGATTTAGTGGGATGCCGTGGGGTCTAACTTCACTGTTAGGATTTAGCGGCATTTCCTTTCGTGGGATGTGTCGGGTTTTTTGTTGTTTTTGTTTTGGGCAGATCAGTGGTTAGAGCTTAGTCTCGGGAGCACGCCGAGGTTGGAGGGAATCGCCGATTTAATTGGTTGTTCTGCTCGACTTGCGGTATCAGGTGCATAAAAACCCGCCACTGTATGCTTGAAGATTAGGGTCTACTTAGTTAGTTTTTTTTTTTTTTTTGTAGGGAGGGTGTGAAGTTGGATCCCCAGGGCATCTTTTTGTGGTTGTGCAGTTGTGGTAGTTCAGTAAGACTTCATTTGTTTGTTTTAAAGAGCTATGTTGTATGGAATTATTCATTGGGCTATAAAGTAGGCTGATTAATAAATATGACATCTATCGAAATAATTGGATTTATTGAGAGTCCGTCTGAGCCAGGGTTATAATCGTTAACGAAACGAACGAAAAAACGAAAACTAGATGGGAAAAAAACATTGTCGTTAACTGAAATAAAAATAAAAACGAGGCAAAACAAAAAAACGATAACTAACTAAAACTGTAATGTGTGGTTGACAAAACTAACTAAAATAAATAAAATTACAGAGTAAATGTCCTTAGTTTTCGTCTTTGTCTTTCCTTCGACGCTATTTAAAAACACGCAGAGAATTCGCTCAGCTGTGTTTCCTTTCCCTCGTCTCCTCCGTCTCTCTGTCACTCGCATGCATGCGCGCGACACACAGTCACACACCGCTCCCTCCTCTCAAGTCTCCATGTGAACGTGTTCGACGCGACGTTGAAGCAAGTTCGCAAAAGATTGGTATCTCATGAACACCTTTACACAATCACGCACATAAAAAGTGGTATACAAATATTTTATATTCTCTGAATATAATGTTCATATGAGAAGCAATTGGGCCTTCTTTAAAAAGTTAACTAGTCGCAACTTTGAGGTATCTTAAAATGCACTTGTGTTGTCGTTGTCAAAACACTAACGTTATAAGCTGCAGGGCTGGAATGGTAATCTGGCATTCTGGGCAAATGCCCGATGGACCGACGTACCTTTTGATTCGATACATCTCGGATTTAATACTTTATTTTCTTTCTTTTTCAACGGCCTTCTGATCTACATTGGCAGCCCATTTGTCCCATCCTTTTTAAGTTTATATTTTGTTTTATTACATGGCTTGGTTGAATTCCAATGTAGAATGCGGTCTGTTATTTCTTGATAACACACAGCGGAGTATAACAGACCGTTGCCATGAAAAACAGAGCGTTGCTATATGGACTCACAGAATTCTAACCGTAGACGGAGCGCACTATTTTCTTTGGCGGAAGCTTAGCGGAAGCAATACAATCGTAAACTATCAATAAACTCCTTTTTAAATCAATATTTTGTTTCAAAGTAGTGATTTATTTGATAGGTAGCCATGTAATAAGCGGGATAATGTATAGCGAGTCGGTAGTTATTGGGAATAACCCCTTCAGGCTGCTCAAGATCCCTTCGCGTCGGGCTCCCGATTGCAGCCTGTCGGGTTGTATTCTCAATAACTACCTCCTCGCTATAACGTTACATTATCCCTTACTTATTACATGGCTTGGTTGAATTCCAATGTAGATTGTATGATGTTTTTGTTGAGTTATTATTACACAATACTTTTTCTGACCTTTTGAATCTTGCCCCTGACAAATAGCCCATATTAAAAAAAAGACTAAAACTAATACTAAACTAATTAAAACTAAACTAAAACTAAGCATTTTCAAAAAATAAAAACTAACTAAACTAGCAAACCCACGCTAGAAACTAATTAAAACTAAACTGATTTGAAAACACAAAGTTAAAACGAAATAAAAATAAAAACTAATGAATAATGCAAAACTATAATAACCCTGGTCTGAGCAAGGGTTAAATTTATTAACGAAAGATCAGTTGATTGAAGTTGCAGTGCATTATGGGGTCAGTCTGTCCACGAATGATAAAAAATTGAAAGAGTATTCGAACGGTTTTAAAGGTTGCACTTGTAAATGAAGGAATTATGTCTTCTGTAGCAGAGGTGGTAGATTTTCCGGGAACTATTTCTCCGTCTGTAACGCTGTCGTTTGAGCAACAAAAAGAATTAGTTCTTCTCCAAATGGAACAGCGTAAAATGGAGTTTCAGATGGAAATTGAGAAGAGAAAACTAGAACAGGAGACTATGTTGGCACAGCAGGTTTTAGAAAAAAGAAAGTTAGATATGGAACAACAGCGTCTTGACCTTATGAAAGAGGGGTAAGGTAAGAATGTGGCGTGAAGGTGATCTACATGAAGGGGTAGAGAGTGGTCTGCTTGCTCCTAATTTCAATGTGGCAGCAAATTTGCGGTTGATGCCTTTGTTTGATGAGGAGGATGTAGATACTTTTTTTGTGTTATTTGAACGGGTTGCGGATAAACAAAAATGGCCTGAAACAGAACGCACCTTGATGTTACAATGTGTTCTGATGGGTAAGGCGCAGAGAGCTTATTCTGCTTTGAGCTGGTCTGATAGTCAGAATTATGAGAAGGTTAAAAGTGCCGTTCTTAAAGCATATGAATGGTCCCGGAGGCATATCGCCGGAAATTTCGTGGGTTGAGGAAACGTTCTGCTCAAACACACGTAGAATTGGCACGTGAATTAGGATTGTGGTTTATACGTTGGTGCAGTGCATCTGCGGTGGAGTCGTATGAGGAGCTTGTCAATTTGCTTGTTTTGGAGCAGTTTAAGAACACGCTGCCAAGTCAAACGGCTGTGTATATTGCAGAGCGGAAGGTGTCTACAGCGGCTGAAGCAGCAGTTTTAGCAGATGAATATGAGTTGATACATGGATCCTGCTTTGGTGTTGGCCGCTTGGAGGATGAATGTACTGGGAAAAGGTTGGCTTTGTCGAATCAGTCTTCAGGTATGTCTACATCCTCACGTTATGGGAATACGAGATTGGTGGGTAATTCCGACTTGGTTCTAATTTGTAACTATTGTCTCGGTCATGGTCACTGGAAGAAAGATTGCCCTGTACTTAAAGTAAAAGATCGAAACCGCTATAGTATGCCCAAGCCATCGGCGTTGGCTGCTGTAGTTCCCATGAGTGGTGGTCCAGTTACCCCATGCTTCGCATCAGATGTGGGAGAAATTAACAAAACTGGTTGTTCAAATTTTGAGTTTTTACCTTTTGTTTCTGATGGTTTTGTGTCACTTCCGCAGGGTGAGAGAGTTCCGGTGAAAATTTTGCGAGACACTGGTGCTTCGGTTTCTTTTATTTTGGGATCGGTTTTGCCTTTCTCAAATGAAACATTTACTGGTGATTCCTCTGTTGATTCGTGGAATAGGTATGACTAAAATGTCTGTACCTTTACATAAGGTTGTTTTGTATTCCCATTTAATTCAAGGTGAAGTTGAATTGGGGGTGAGATCAGCTCTTCCAGTGCAAGGGATTTCAGTGATTCTGGGTAACAATCTGGCTGGGGGGCGGGTTTGGAGTGATGTGTCCTTACCTTTGATTGTTTCGTCCAAACCTGTTTCTACTGGAGATATTGATGAGAGTGTGCGGAGTTTATCTGATGTTTTTTCAGCATGTGCGGTTACGCGTGCGGCTAGTCAAGCTGCTGCGACTACAAAGAGTGCAGAACCGTCTCGGGCAGATGAAGGCATCTTGTGGCCACATGCTCTTCTCTCAGTGTCTCCGGGTGAGTTGATTAAGGAACAAAAGACCGATTCCACTCTTGATGTTCTATTTTCACAGGTAATGACCGACGGACAGTGCTGCACAGGGGTATTTTATTCGTGGGGGAATTTTGGTAAGAAAATGGACACCTCAAGTCAAAGCGTTCCTGAAGGAATCTGTGGTCCAAGTAGTAATTCCGACGCTGTTTCGTTCGATGGTGCTGAAACTCGCTCATGATGACTTATCTGGACATATTGGAGTGAAGAAGACTTACAACCGTGTGATGCGTAATTTCTTTTGGCCTCGCCTAAAACGCGATGTGTCCAAATATATACGAACGTGCCATACATGTCAGGTGATGGGTAAGCCTAATCAAAATCCAAAGCCGGTTCCTTTGCTACCGATTCTCGCTGGGGGTGAACCGTTTAATCACCTCATAGTGGACTGTGTTGGACCTTTGCCTCGTTCTAAATCGGGCAGTGAATATTTGCTGACCATTATGTGTCAGGTTACGCGGTATCCCTGCTGCCTTTGGGTTAAGGTCAATCACGGCAAAATCTGTGATTAAAGCATTGTCTCAATTTATGTCGGTTTTCGGAATACCTAAAATCATACAGTCGGATCAGGGTACTAATTTCACTTCTGGTGTGTTTGAGGAAGTTTTACGTCAACTTAATATTAAGCATAATATATCAACGTCGTATCATCCGCAAAGTCAGGGTGCGTTAGAACGCTTTCATCAGTCACTTAAGTCCTTGTTACGTGCGTACTGTACGGAATTGGATCGAGATTGGGAGGAAGGCTTACCCTGGCTTATGTTAGCGGCCAGAGAAGTGACTCAGGAGAGTACTGGGTTTAGCCCTAATGAACTCGTTTTTGGGCATACTGTTCGTGGGCCGTTAGCGGTTTTGCGAGATGGCTGGGTGCCTACTGAACCACCGAAGAAGTTGACCGAATACGTGGATGGTTTTAAAAGGCGTCTTTTTGAAGCGGTTAAAGTGGCGAAGGTGAACCTGGAACAGGCACAATCCAAAATGAAACGTTTGTATGATCGTAGGACGGAAGCTCGTTCTTTTTGTGTGGGTGATCAGGTATTGGCCTTGTTGCCGGTTGTTTCATCTCCGTTTAAAGCTAGGTTTGCCGGTCCTTACGTAATTTTACGACGGGAATCCAATGAAAATTATGTCATCAGTACGCCAGAGAGAAGAACTAAAACCCGGTTATGTCATGTGAATTTGCTAAAGTCTTATTATGTGCGGGAAGGACGGGCATCATCTCATGAAACCGGTTCTGTTGCTTTGTCCGTGGATCAGAGCTCAGCAATGGACGGGTTGCCTTTGATCGATTATGAGGAGGCCATAGAACCGGAAGACTGTGTTCTGTGTCCTCGGTTAAGTAATTCGGAAACTTTGAGAGATTTGTCAATGTTCCTGGAACATCTGCCTACTGAAAGGGGTTTTGAGTTGAGTAAGTTAATTCGGGAGTATTCGGCCTTGTTTTCCGATGTCCCTTCGCAGACGCATGTAGTACAGCATGATATTGATGTGGGTGATTCCCCTCCGATACGTCAGCGCTTTTATAGAGTACCGTGGGAGAAAAGGAAACAACTGGAGTTGGAGGTGGAGTATTTGATTGATAATAATCTAGCCGTTCCATCACTTTCAAGTTGGTCATCACCTTGTTTGTTAGTAAAGAAAAGGATGGGACATCTAGATTCTGTACGGACTATAGAAAATTAAATGCGATTACTAAACCAGATTCGTTTCCGCTCCCACGTATTGAGGATTGCGTGGATCGGGTGGGTACAGCGAAATATCTTAGCAAGTTTGACTTGTTAAAAGGATATTGGCAGGTCCCGTTGACCGAACGTGCTCGAGAGATCGCTTCCTTTATTACTCCTGATGGGGCATATTCCTATAATGTTATGAGTTTCGGTCTGCGAAATGCCCCGGCCACATTTCAACGGTTAATGAATCGGGTGGTAGCTGGGCTTGAGGGGTGTGCGGTTTACTTGGACGATTTAGTTGTGTATAGTGATTCATGGGAGGAACATTTACTCCGAATTCAGGCTTTGTTCAACCGTTTGAAAGAGGCTCGGCTCACTGTAAACTTAGCGAAGCATAGGCGTAATTGTATGGGGGGACAGGGGACACGTCCCCCCCAATATTCAAAGAAGGACAATTTGTCCCTCCCAATATTTGATCATACTGTATGATTGATTATGCGGGCAATATCGATGTCCGAAAATATAAAATCCCGGCCGGTCTATTTCCCAAATCCATTCGACTGGCCTTACTTACAGATTTCGCGCTCCTAACTCTTCTTCTGTTTGGTGTCTCCTAACTCACTGACGGTGCACGAGCTACTAAAGGTATAGGGAAAACATGACATGGATTTCAGGAGAAATAGGTTTTTGTTCATGTATAGTAGGCTTCATGAACAAAAACCTATTTCTCCTGAAATCCATGTCATGTTTTCCTATACCTTTAGTAGCTCGTGCACCGTCAGTGAGTTAGGAAAAACCAAACAGAAGAAGAGCTAGGAGCGCGAAATCTGAAAGACATTAGGCACATATATCTGAATGGTAAATATCCTGTATTAGGCTGACATAATCCCTTAGATAACGACCAGGTGAATTTCACTAGAATTTCGAATTGTAGAATTTGTGAATTTCGACTGTAATACACAGCTTGTATGAATGGGAGGGACTATTGACAAACTATAGCCGACAGATAGCTAACGTAACTGTACGTTTTTTTCTCTCTCGATACCATCGTACCAATCAGTGGCGGACTGGGACAATAATTCAGGCCGGGAATTTGACTCCACTGCCAGGCCACCTCTGCTGCTGCAGTCACCACCACCCTATTCATGCAATCTACTGGACTGATAAACTTGTAGGCTAACCCTATTAATGTAACAGGTAGACTACCAGATGCAATATAAATGAATAAAAAAATAACCCTTAAAAACTCACTGTCCACCACCTCTAGCTCAACAGCAGGAGCATTGGCAGCTCTAGTGCTACTGTTGCTTCCTTCGTCACCTTTTCAAAATAAATAAATAAACAAACAAACAAACATTGTAGGCTACATATTGTAGACTAGAAACGAAAAATCTAAATAACTAACACTGTATTCTTTTCCATACCATCTACTGATTTATTTATTATTTAAACAATTTGACCCACTAACACTATTCTGTCTACTTTTTATACATTTTTATTTATTATATAAAAAATATGTAGACGAAACGAGAC
>JARPMJ010006694.1:10000-50189 GCA_033366665.1 Phoxinus dragarum | reverse complement strand
TATACAGATATTACATACAATGTTTATACACTTATTACATAATTTTTTTACACAAGAAAAATATACATAAAAATGTAAACTTTTGTATACAAAAAAATACCTTAGACAAATTAAAGACCAATAACAAAAGGTGACTAGACTATCCTATGAGTTTTTTAAAACCGGTTCTACAGTACATTCAGTGAGTACAGGAATCAGTCAGCCATCCTAACGCAGAGTGCAAGCGGTTTCTGTCTGTGCAGCGGACCCGCACACACACACACACACACACACACACACACACACACACACACACACAGTAGTAACACACAGGAGATCGTGGACCGCACGCAACATCTCAGCTCCTTAGAGAAACGGAGGGGTGAATAACCAAAGTCGACTCTTGTTCACAAGTGTAACCGTGGATCATAGTGCAGGTGAAAGTGCATCTCTGAATACATGAAGTGTAAGGGTGAGGAGCTTGAGGATCACTCAAGGATGCCTTCAAAACTAAGTAATGGCCTGTGATCATTCTGGCACTCAACAGATCTCATTCATGAAACGCCAAAACCTCTTGCAATCAATACAATATCATCTCTTAAAGGGATAGTTCACTTTGAAATTAAATTTGGGTGTTTTATCTTACCTCAAGGGCATCCAAGATGTAGGTGTCTTTGTCTCCACAGTAGTTTCAATTTTTATATTTTTAGGTCAAACCGTTCTTGTCTGTCTGTCATATCATGCAGGGCTATGGTCACTGTCTCAAAGAGCATGCACAGAGTCCAAATTAAAACAATTCCCCATCGTCCAAATTAAACAATTCCCCATCGTAAGTACACATTGATGGCCTAAGACACGAAACGAGCGGTTTGTGTGAGAAAACGAACAGTATTTATATTGTTTTTACCTCTTGTAACACAGCCACGACCAAGCGATGTGAGGGCGCTTCCTTCTGTGTGACGTGTACGCAGACTGGTGCATAGATATATATACACTAGATGTTGCATTAAAGACATTCGTTCCAATGAACTGCCGTAGCCAAGGCGACATCTAGTGTATATATCTATGCACGTCACACACCAGGATGCGCTCGCGCCCTCAGATCACTTGGACATGGCTGTGTTACAAGAGGTAAAAACGATATAAATACCGTTCGTTTTCTCACACAAACCGCTCGTTTCGTGTCTTAAGCCATCAATGTGTACTTACGATGGGGAATTGATGAATTTGGACGATGGGGAATTGTTTAATTTGGACTTCTCTGTGCATGCTATTAGAGACAGTGACCATAGACCTGCATGATATGACTGTCAGACAAGAACGGTTTGACCTAAAAATATAAAAATTGAAACTACTGCGGAAAAAAAGACACCTACATCTTGGATGCCCTTGAGGTAAGATAAAAAATAAAATTTCAAAGTGAACTATCCCTTTAACTAATGATTCAACTGGATCTGACCACTCAAAGTAGAGTGCTTTTAAACTGATTCAATGCGAGTTTATATTATAACTCGATGTACGTGACGGCAGTTTTAGGAACCGTTCGATTCAATGAGACCGTTGACGTGAGAATGAACAACCGTTTCTTTAAACCATTCTTATGTAAAAGTCACATCGTGGCGATCTGCACAATTTAAATCTGATGGTTTTTCATGAACGAGACCCGTTATCTTTTGGGCTAGTGAGATTGGATGAAAGTAAGCGTGAATAAGGGCCATGGTTGTGGTTTTATGTTTTTTTTTTTAAGCGACCACTGACTGTTACTTTTTAATAGCTATCAAAAATACTGTTGCACATGATCACAGTCTCTTCGTCCGATTAAAAGACACATACACAACATCAATCAATAAAAATGAGTTTTGATAGCCATTAAAACTACCAAACATTAAATGCTTCAGTTCCACCAAGTATTTTGCAAATTACTAGTTTTCATTTCTCTTTTTTTGTTTATCTTTCGCCACTCAATTCAACCCAATCTAGAGGTTTCTATTCTATAAATATATTTAAATACTTAACAATATTATGATCATCGTTCAGTGTTTAAAATCTACCCGAAACCTTGGTTTGTACGGTCATAACTCCGGAACAGAAATCTGCAGGGATCGTTGGTCCTCGTGGCGTAAGGCTGACTTACGGTGGCTAGAAATGGCTGAGTTTGAACCTGACACTTCAGTGGAAGTCTGGAGAAGAACCATCAGGTCGCACAAACCATTCTCCAAAGAAATTGCACCAAATGTCCGCACAGCAAAGGCAGGGCAATTCGAGATGACGTCCTCCCCCTCCCGCCACCTCTACTGTACTCGGAAACCTTGCCGCCAAGGGCTCTAGTATTCGAAAGACCAAACGAGGCTCTAAACTGATTAAGCACCATGAAGAAAAACTAACGTTTTAACCCATATATTTGGCAAAAAAAGTCATTCTGTTTACTCTTGAGTTCCATGTCAGTGTTTTTACAAGATTAGCAAGATTAGCAAGCTCTAGTCGTCGTGAATGAAACCGTTGAAGGAGAACGAGATCCGTGCCGAGGCTGCTGGGAATGAGCCGCACCTGAAGACTGGCTCTGCTGAGGAGATTATTGCTTTCATTAACCGTGTGATGAAGTGAGCAGTCCAGGCCTGGTCCACTGAGCGTGTGCAGAAGCCCATCAGCGAATCATACTGTTCAGTCATACAGATTTGTGTCCTGATTACAAGTCGTATGGTAGATTCTCGTGAGACCACATCAAGCTTAGACCAGCCCTGATATCTGGGAGACCGGAGGTTTGTTGGCTGTTTGTTCTGGGCTATCGTCTGAAATCTGGAGGAAAGTTGAACAAGCTTGTTTTTTTTTATACCTGGTATTCATCTTGGGTGACCCAAACACACTTTCAGAGATGCAACATTACACATCCATCCTGGACAACAGAGGACGACCAGCTTCTCAGGCAATGCTCGATCTCTGGGACAACGTTTTGCGAGCAAGGTACAACTATAAAGGTGGCATTAACCGACAGTGTGGACAAATTTGTGTCTTCTGTGAGGCGACGTATATCAGAGAGAAACGGCTTTTTGAACTAGGAAAAAAAAAGAAGGGCCGGACTTGATTTTGTCCGTCGGGAACTGACTGTTGTCACTGCTAATTACTGCGATCTTATGCGAGTGACAGATGGCTGGAGAAAATGATTGTTCCTCCTTTTTAACATTACACACATAATCAGAGAAGAGATTTCCCACTACTGTTTGCCTGGTAATGTTTGTGAATGACATTCATTCAGAAAAGTCTAAATATAAAAGGAACAGTACATAAAATGCCTAATATTAAAGAGGAACGAGACACAGCGAGTGCTCTTTGCCATCGCTGCGGTTTATCTCCAGCAAAAGGGAAAATGGCGGTGTATCTGGGCTCACGTAACTCAAGGCTGATTTATACTTCTGCGTCGGGTGTACGCCATAGTGTACGTCGTAGGATACGCCGTCGTGAGCATTTATACTTCTGTGTTTATGTCTGCGTTTATGTCTGCAGTTACATCGCCGAAACGCTAGTTGGCGGAGGCGGGTTTTAATGTTCCACTGTGTATAGATTCCTCGTGGCTGTTTTGATTTGGCTACTACAAGCAATGGCGACTGAAAGAGAGCGGATCATGTTAGCTGGAGCTTATCTGAAAAACAGTCAATTTTAGTGAAATTTCTGAATTTACAGAACTTCTGAATTTAAAAATGGCGGGCGGTGCAGAAGAACACGCCGGAAACGCGTAGGAGGAAACACAATGCTACCAAGCCGACCAATCACAGATCTTGTGGTCCGAGTCGTCGCGACGTGTAGTTACATTTTTGAGGAGGTGAGTTTCAGGGTACGGCGTATGGCACACGTCTATGCGTATGCTACGCCGTACCTACTGCGCGCACCCGACACAGAAGTATAAATTGGCCTTCACTATCATAGTACGACGCATTGTTGGAGAAATCAACTAGCTAGTCACGACTGTTTCCCGAAACCGTATCGTCATGAATTGGTCGTTCAACCACGTTGGTTAATGATGACACGCAGGTGTGGAGTAATAACTACTGTAAAAGAATTTGTTTGAGATCGAATGTTTTTGAGAATCTAGATGTTTAGCTATAAATTACGGACATGCCATCTGAGGACCAATTCTCATTGTTCTGACCCAATCATAGACTCGTTCTTACGCACTAGAGCTCGTTCACTCATGCGCACTCTTCAAAAACAACGCTTCGAATCTCTTGACAAACTAAAAGACGTAAATGACATTTGCATGTACTCTAAATAAAAGATATAGATTGTACTGAAAGTCAGCTTGCTCCACTCACTTCACTCCTATTGGTTGTCGCTTCCGAAAGTCGCTCTTGATTTGCATAAAGATAAACGTATCTCAACTGTCTCAATCCTTTCCCCAACTGTCACTGTCGCTCGTGTCACTGGAAATCTCCAGCTGTCCATTGAAATGAGTGGTATTGTGTGGCTGCTAATATATATATATATATATATATATATATATATATATATATATATATATATATATATATATAGCATGAAATCACTACCCTACCCTCGACAAAACCCTTTACACGGTCACACCAGAGTCTTGTCCTTTTTCTCCAGCCAACACACACACACAAGCACCTTCCTAAAGCCCAAAGTATACGTCATCCATCCTCGTTCATGCAGCCTTACTTTTGTGGCAACAGCGCATGTGCGAGTGACTTGATCACTTGATAAAGCCCACTGCGCACGGCTAAAGGAGGATACTTTGAAAGGCTTGTGCTCTTGAGCAGAACACGGAAAATGAAGTATACCTGGGCCTTAACACAAGCACTCAACAGGACACCTGCTAATCTCATTTCATTTGAGAAATAACTGATGGATTCAGTAATATGATAGAATACGATTCACTAGCGTTAGTACAGCAGACCATCACCCCTTTCCCACTGACACAGTGCTGGTGCACGGCACCATTTCGCACGTTTTCACTGAAAAAAAGGTGGTTTGGTCTCAATCGAAGAAACATTGGGAGACATTAGGAGCCGGTGGAGTACCACTGGATGGCAAAAGACTCCCATGAAAAATGTAAAAATATTACTTCAGTTGATATTTCTACGTAGATTTTTTTCTGACGATAATTACTCTGGATGTGAAAATAAGTTCTCAAAACCAGGAGTAAACTAAGATTGCAATGCACATGAGCAGGTAATGTAGTAATGTAGTCAGTTAGGTCATCGTTTTGCTCTCGAGTCAGTAGAAACATGGGTCGGGTCTGAGCGGATCACCCAACTGAGCGCAGGCTCCAGCACTAGCACCATTTGGTGAAAAAGGGGTATATGTGAGGGCAGAACACAATTATTGGTTCAGTACAACAATAAACATGGGATGGACACGGTTGACTTGACCAAGCAGCGATACGTGTCCAGAAAGACTCAAATCTGCTGCTGGCCTATGGTGTCAGTCACAGAGCTGTTGGTGACAGCATACGAGTTATTCACCCACAAACCCATGACGGACTTTCTTTTGCAGAACACAAAAGATGTTTTTTAAGCATGTTCATGCTGCTCTTCTCCATGCAAATACAGTTAATGGAAGCTGGGCCATTCAAGTTCCAAAAAAGGCAAAAAAAAGCACCATAAAAGTGATCCATATGACTTGTTACACTATGTTCCAAGACTTCAATAGCACAGAGACTTATTGGTCAGAGCCGTTTCCTTTGCAGTGTGAAATGACCACGCACAAATGTGTGTGTCCGTTTAAACAGACGCATTAATAGCTGTTCAGATACGTTAATTAAAAGTTTATCGCACTGAAAACTTGTCTTGGTGGTGTTAACAGGCCTCAACTCAAAATCTTGCAGCAATCAAAAGTTGTGTGCAAATATGTATATAATAATATGGCATGTGAAGACGTGTCACACTAGATTTGACATTATTGATGCCAAACCAACACATTCGCACTCCCAACTTGGTCAGGGCACCTTGGTATCGCTTTTTAACGGACAGGGTAACCCTTCAGCGCCATTTTTCAACGAGCAGGGTAATCCATTGTTTTCAATGAGAAACCTTTGGCATCAATAGCCGCAATGAGCATGTGGATTTTATCATGATGAAATTATATATTGGGGTATAATTTTTCTATTGAGACATATGTTGGGATGTCTGTTTCAATTTAATCAGCCAGCATAATTTTATTCACATTTATTTTACTTTTTTATTCACACTATTTAGTCATGTTTGACCGTGTAACCCAACGCCAACCCCTAAACCTACGCATTTGCTTTGGTTTCGAAATGGCATTGGCTCTTGTGTGTCTCGTGACAGATTGGTTCAAGCTAAATTTGTATCTTTTGAGGAAGATTGACTGCGTGCGTTCACAGAGCAGGATCATCTTCAGAGATTAAAACCTTAATTTCCACTCTGTTCTTCATATAAAGATATTGTATGGCTTCAGAAGACTTGGAATACAACATGAGTTATTTGTAATACCTTTTTTACTGTTTTTTTATACTGTCAGTTTTTGGAATAAATACCTTATAATATAATAAATACTTTTTTTTTTTTTTTGCCTGTTATGCGTTTTATATTGTTGAGAAGTGAGTAGGTTTAGGGTAGGGGTGATACAATCATTTCTACTTTAACAAACGCAAAGAATGAAATGTGTCTTGATCTGATTACCCGCTCGTCGTAAAATTACGCTGAAAAGGTACTGTGCATTAAAATGTGATACCGAGTGTCAATATGTAACGAGTTGGGAGTAAAAACATGTTTGCCAAAACACCCTCGGTTGTCACGTCATAACTAATCGTTATACACAAGTTTGAATGTGCAGAAATTGCTTTTTTGGAGCTTGACAGACCTTGGTCACTATTTAATTTTCATCTTATGGAAAAGAGCAGAGAGTGAACATTGATAAAATTTCTTTCTTGTTCCACGAATGAAAAAGTCATGAGGGTGAGTAAATGATGACTATTTCTTTAAAATGTGAGATGGGATGGTCTCAGTTGCTCTGAGGGAATGGGGGAGTGGCAGCAGTGGCACTAGTGATGCTGAAGCCTGTAGGTGGCGCTGTCGAGCTATGGCTGGGCTGCAGGTCTTTGGGGATCCCGCTGTGGGAAGCCAGTTGGTGGCCGAAGGCTGCACTGAACTGTGGGAGCTGTAGTTTAGGTTGGGTGTGTGTGTGTGTGAGGAGGTCGCATGAGGAGGGCGACGGTGAGGTGAGGCCGGTTTGGGGAAGGGCGGAGAGGGCGGCGCTGGGTTGCAGGATTGTGGAGTGGGACGTGGATGGAGGGGTGGACAGAGAGGTGGAGAGAAGGTGAGTTTCAGCAGTGAGGAGGTTCCCGAACTGTGCCGGGTCGGTGAGCGAGAGCGGGAGGTTATTCCAGGAGGTGCGCGGAGGAACCGGTGCTCCGCTCAAAGGCACCTCCAATAAGAGAGGCGGGTCGGTTTGATAAGAGGCACCGTGTCGGGGTGAGATGTGATCCCTGTAGGGCTCGCTGCTGTAATGAGTACCTAGTGGGGAGGTATCCGGTTTGGGCGCTCGGGAAAACGTTCGTTGTGTTAATCCCCCGTTTGAACTTGCGGTGCTGCTCTGGGTCGGCTGCGGAGAAGGGGATGTTGGGAAATGATGGTCTGTTGGGGCATGGAGGAGGTTCCCCTCCAGTTCTAGATTATGAAAGGTCTCTGAAGCCATTCGGCTGTTTAGAAGATCTCCAATGCCAGTCGTCGTGACCCCTGATCCGGAGAACACAGCCATGGTGCGGTGGTCCACCCCGTCCGCCGGAGTCAGGTCACCCATTGAGGACAAACACACCAGGGAGTCGGGGTACGAGCCCATCGCCTGCAGGGCTCGGACTAGCTCTTCTGCCTCCTCTGTGGTGGGCAACAACTCTCCATTCTTACCTGGATCCACAAAGACAACTCAGACAAAGTGCAAACATGCCAACTAACAAGATTTTTACATTTTCTGGAAAAAAGGAAACATGTGGTGATTGACAAACTGGTGCAAACAATGCTAGGGTAGTCTGTGTGAGGACTTGCTGGCCGCAAGTCAAGAGCCCACACTCAAGTCTCTACGATATTCTGTTGTCATATAATCACATGTGACCGTACCCTCAAAAAGGTCGAAATCCTGAAGATCATCAGGTAGTCTGGGCAGCACGTCAGAGAAATCTTCCTGATTCAGCTCAAGGTCATTGGGAATGTCAGGCATTTCGTTTGTGATGTCATCAGGAAGCTCATCTGCACTGAGTTCGGGGGTCGACGGACTCCTGCCAGAGCGAATGCAAGCGGAAAACAAAGTTAGTACAGTTTTACAGGGTTCGTACAGATGCTGTAAAATCTAATTCCAAGCACTACTTTTTTCAAGTTTTTTTTTTCAAGGACTACAATCAGAGATCTCATTTATCAAACAATATCTTTCTTTATCTTTTAAATTCTAAAAAAGGTAAATCGATCAACAAAAATACACTAATAAAACAAAATGGTACAAATAAAGTGCAGCACATGCAATGCCTGCGGTAACTTTAACCATTGAAAGGATACTATGACAAAGATATCGCTTTACTTTTTCCTTTTTTCTCTCTCATGAATATATGATTGACTTGAAGAATGAAAGCTGTATCATAGACTTGGATATTTATATGAGCAATATCACGCTCACAGCCATGCAAAATGACTCTACATCTATATCAGACAGACTGCAGCTTTAAATTTGTGTGAAAAGATTGTTTTATCAATACAATTAAAAATAAATTTCCCATGGCATATATTGTCTTTCAATAATTCAAGGTTTTCCAGGACTTAAATTTCAAAAAGTCAAATTCAAGTACTTTAAGCACCTTGTAGGAACCCTGATTTTAGTTGAATCAAGTCATATGAAACTATGAAATACATGAATATGAACGGTTGGCCAACGCATTACAAGCACAGATCCTCTTGTGTTGCCGATGTCAATAATAAACCTCATGTATGCAAGCACCTTATGTAGCAAAACAAACTTTTCATTCAACCATTTGTGTACTGCTTGATACAGTGGCTGTATGTAAAATAATAAAGTTCAACATAGTTCAGCACACTGATCTTGAATCACTCTTGCGCTACTTCGACGGCATACATCAAACACACCTTGTGTGTATGCTGAGGTAGTTTGTGCCAAACTGATGCTTCACTGGCTCCAGTGGAACACATTAACATTGTCTGAACTGTTCAGACCCTCTTCTGGTCTGGATCTTGACTTGAACTCAACGTACACAGGACTCGGCCTGGACTCGAATGAGCCATTCTTGAATACAACACTGGTATTGTGCTGCGTTATGCCATTTAGGACTGCAACTACAACACATTTGTGAAGCAAGACTGTGCTGCTGGACTGAAAGTAAGCTGGGCACCTGACATGGGCGTGGTGGGCAGGCAGTGAGAGGGAGGGCATTAGTAAGTTGCCCTGTGGCACAGCTGGGGGAATGGGCTTCTGCGGTCTGCGTGGACCTCGTCGTCTCTTCTTCTTGTGTTTCTTAGTCAGTGCAGGTGGTTTGGTCTTCTTACGTGGACGCCGCTGTTGCTGCAGACTGCGTCTGTTGCCATCTCCACGCAGAAAATTATCCTACACACATAAACACACATTTACTTACAACCAATTCTGTGCTGTTAATACATAAAGGATAGTCCACTCAAGAATGAAAATTAGCCCATGATTTACTCAGCCTCAAGTCATCCTAGGTGTATACGACTTTCTTTTTTCAGACGAATACAATCTGAGTTTTATTAAAAAATGTCCTGACTCTTCCAAGCTTTATAATGGCAGTGAATGGCTGTTTCTGTTTTGAAGTCCATAAAAGTGCCTCTATCCATGATAAAAGTGCCTCTATCCATGATAAAAGTGCCTCTATCCATGATAAAAGTGCCTCTATCCATGATAAAAGTGCCTCTATCCATGATAAAAGTGCATCTATCCATGATAAAAGTGCCTCTATCCATGATAAAAGTGCATCTATCCATGATAAAAGTGCATCTATCCATGATAAAAGTGCATCTATCCATGATAAAAGTGCCTCTATCCATGATAAAAGTGCGTCTATCCATGATAAAAGTGCATCTATCCATGATAAAAGTGCCTCTATCCATGATAAAAGTGCGTCTATCCATGATAAAAGTGCATCTATCCATCATAAAAGTGCATCTATCCATGATAAAAGTGCATCTATCCATGATAAAAGTGCGTCTATCCATGATAAAAGTGCATCTATCCATGATAAAAGTGCATCTATCCATGATAAAAGTGCATCTATCCATGATAAAAGTGCCTCTATCCATGATAAAAGTGCGTCTATCCATGATAAAAGTGCCTCTATCCATGATAAAAGTGCCTCTATCCATGATAAAAGTGCCTCTATCCATGATAAAAGTGCCTCTATCCATGATAAAAGTGCGTCTATCCATGATAAAAGTGCCTCTATCCATGATAAAAGTGCGTCTATCCATCATAAAAGTGCCTCTATCCATGATAAAAGTGCGTCTATCCATGATAAAAGTGCTTCACACTGCTCTGGTGGGTTAATAAAAGCTTTCTGAAGCGAAGCGATGCGTTTGTGTAAGAAAAATATTAATATTTAACATTACAAAAAAAGTTGTCTAAAGCGCAACTTACACAACTCATGACGTCAGAAGTAGCTTTAGTGCGTCATCATGGCGCAGCGTAAATATCAGCAGTGCGTCGCATTACTCACACAAGTTGCGCTTAGACTTAAGACTTTTTCGAGTTGAATCCGTATGTTTGTTTGGCCGGAAGCTAGTTTCGCTTCGCTTCAGAAGGCCTTTATTAACCCGCCAGAGTCGTGTGGAGCACTTTTATCATGGATAGACGCACTTTTATCATGGATAGATGCACTTTTATGATGGATAGATGCACTTTTATGATGGATAGATGCACTTTTATGGACTTCAAAAAAGAAACAGCCATTCACAGGACAGGAAAGAGCCAGGACATTTTTAAATAAAACTCTGACTGTATTCGTCTGAAAGAAGAATATCATATACACCTAAGATGGCTTGAGGGCGAGTAAACCATGATCATCATCATTTTTGCGTGATCTATTCCTATAAAGTTATCCATATGAGGTGTGGTTTCTCACCATTTTCTTTGCATGTTCGTCACACAGAGGTGTCTGGTGAGTGATGTCAAACACAGGAACGGAGCACTGTTGTCCATCAGCGAACCGTGCCGTGCAACTGGAGAACAGCTGCTGAGAGCGATTCAGTAGGATATCTGCAGGCACATGCTGTCAAGAGCATAACACACACCTGACAACCTGACAACTGCACGCAGACGTTACTGGTTCAAGCTGACATGGTTTCGTCACTAGGCCACTAACACATGCTCATTTTACCTGAAGTATGCATATGTTAAAGGATACGTTGAAAACAGTGGCGTGAAAATGGCAAAGCTACGTCGCTGCAGTTTTGACCCTTTGTGGTTCCCGTACATATTGTCCTTTCATACTTTTGTGGTACTGCAGACCTTGAACTGAAAAATATATAAAAACATTAAAATTAGGGCTGCATGATGTATCGTTTTAGCATCGATATTGCGATGTGCACATAACCATGATAGAGTGAAAGTTTAACAGTTAAACGAAAGTTAAACAGACACGTGCACGCAAAATTAAGTCAAAATGCCACCTCGTAAACACAGTCGGTTATGTGTAAACAATTGAGAAAGAAAACGGATGAGTGTCATTTATATTATATTATGCATTCGTCTTAAAGTGACAGCAGCCTAATATACCCAGCAATGGTGATCAAACCACAAAAAAGGAAAGAAAATGACTTTTGTAGCTTAAAAAAAAAGATAAAATGTATTAAATAAATATATTAGTTATATTTCATTTAGACAGTGAAGACTGTTATTTTAAATTTGATTATTCAATTTCTGTACCCGATTACAGTTAGATTTTCCCGAAAAACTAAGCACTGCTTATTTCAGTTGTATCTTTCTTTTATTGTGTTTATCTATGCTTGTATTTATCTATAATTTTCTATGCAGATTCACTCCCCTACAAAATCATCCCAATTATTCTAGAATGATTAATTATTTTCAAATAGAGCTATTCAAATCATCTGGTGAAATTGTTCTTATATGGCAATATTATGGAAAAACTAAATTTCGCAATGTACGTTTATCCCCATGTCGGGCAGCCCTAATGAAAATGAAAACACACAGTCCTGAAATGGCTGTACACGTGTTGCCTGAAGGCAGTCCGTGTTGAACGCACCAGGCTGAGGTGTGTGAGCTCTTGCTGAGCTTCTGGATGAGTTGTGCAGTGCAGTCGGGGTCTTTGCTCGCAGCGTGAAGCAGAGCTTTCCGGAAGGCGTATCGGTATCTGCTGTGCCGGGTGGCTGCCCGGTCCTGTCGGCACAGGTGTTTATACCTCTCCTGCAGGTACGAGCAGAGCTGTGCCAGACGTGCCCGCCGGGAAAGAGGCTTTTCATTGGAGGACCTGACACACACACACACACACCAAAAAAGTTATAAAATATTATAAAATGATTGAAAAAATAGCTTCTGTCTCTTAAGCATTTGTATCTGCACTCATGAAGTCACTGAACTATAAATTGCCTAATATTTCGTGCCTCAGAAGTTGTGAGAAGCAAGTGAGGAGTGAATTTCTTACCTTTGATGGGGGCTTCTTTCCTGAAGTCTACAGGCCTGAGGCAATAAAGGAACAAGCTCCTCTGTATCTTCATCTGAACTGTCCTCAGACCAGTCTAGCCCTGCGGAAACACACACGCGCGTATAATTAGATATCGAGGTCAGTATAGTTTTCAGTGTCACATGATCCTTCAAAAATCATTCTAATATTCTGATTTGCTGTTTTTATTCAGGACTCTTTAATGAATAGTACGCTCAAAAGAATAGCTTTTACTTACGGTAAATATAAATATTTTGTAACATTATAAATATTTTTACTGCCAAACTAGAATGGAAGCTTGTTTCCGCCACAGAATAAATAAATAAAAAAGGTAACAGACTTTTTATCTAACAATTCTGACTAAGTTTATATCTTAGATTAAAAGTCACAATTTCATTTTTTTATTCCGCGGCGGAAACAAGCTTCTGTATTTGAGTGTATATATATATATATATATATATATACACATACATATATATATATACACACACACACATAAATACAATTAGGTTCACAATGATCAAATATTAGCCTGCCCAATAAAACTACTTCAAGAATTTGTTTACTTGTTGCAAGTCATTAAAATCAAGCCAATAAAAAAAAAACACAGGAAGAACACAGTAACAATGGAACTGGAGAAAGTTATCAGATTAATTTCCACACTCAGTTTTCTGTAAATCTCAGTATATCTGAGCCAAACCCAAGTGTCACAGGACAGATCACAGTCTCAGGGCGTTTGCTGCGGTCCGAGTCTGAGTCCGATTGTTCCCTACAAAGAAATCTTTAACGTCAATTTTGATCATGGCTTGTCTTGAAAAACGAAGACAGGTCGTCGTAGGAGAAGTCACACTGCAGGACTGGGAGTCAAATCTGCCAAAAATCTGATCGTAACGCTCTTTAATGGGCTGACGGTGAACATGGCAAACTAAAGATTAAAGACTTCAGGTTTTAGCCATGGATCAGAGGAATCTTTTAGGATTCTGTCTGAGAAATGTGTCTCAGACGCCCAAATCGTGGGCAAAATCGCACAGTGTGCACCCGGCTTTAGACAACAGAAGCAAAACATGTAGTTCCTGACTGTATTCTGCAGTTTATAGGACAGTTTTCTAAAAAACGTAATGCAATTAGTTACTTTTTAAGGGAGTAACGCAATAGCAGAGGTGTAAAGTCCAGGTTCAGAAAGTAAAAGTCCTCCTCAGTATTTTGTTCCGATCACCTGGATTTGCTAATTAGCAGTTTTTCAGCAGGCGAGAGAAATAATTGGTGAAATCTGCTGCTGAGTTAATGGGTGGAATAAACATGTGGCAGGACTTTTACTTTCTGACCGCTGGACTTTACAGCTCTGCACAATAGTGTAATGCATCACTTTTTAAAGTGACTTTCCCCAACACTGGTTTTCGGTATCAGTGAAATCCACTATCGGTCGACCTCTAGTAAAAAAGCCCTAATGCTGCGTTCACACCAAACGTGAATAGAGCGTCTGGCGCGAGTGATTTTACGCGCAAATGAGGCGAATTGAGTGTCTGGCGCGATACGCGCGAGTGGTGCTTTGTGCACGCGTTCACGCGTTTGACGTGAATTTGGCGTCAATTCGCGCCGCGTTAACCAATCAGGAGCCTGCTTGAGGCTGTCACGTGGTGAAGTGACGTGATAAACGGGGGAAGGCCCGCTTTTCAGTTTATAATGTAATTTTAAATGTTTGGCCTCAATAAAGTATTTTGTAATATGACTAAATGCCCGCGTGAAAGAAGGAATGACATTGTTCAGCTATATGTTAACTATGAATGTGACACTGAACACTTGCAGTCATATACATTTCTGAACGAGATGAAGAAAAACTCACATAATTAAAGAAGTCATTTGACCTACGTTATAAAGAGTCATTAATCTCTTTTAACTTCATATATTCATATAATAGAACCGAATCTATAGATTGTGGATTTAAACATTTCTCGGTTACCAGCGGCAGACGTCAGGAGGACTAGTCGAGGTGAGGCTGCTCCAGCGGGTTACATGAGCGCTGAGCGCCCGGTGATCGCCTCTATCTCACAACTCAGAAAACGTCAGATCAAATTTTTTAAATAGGCGCTATCTTTATAAACGAACCACAGATTTGAGCTTTAAACAACTACATTCTCAACTGAACAACTCTTAAAACTGCATTTCGTGACACAATAACAGTAGTATTTTTAAATTTCGTGGCCTTTTCTTGCAAACAGACACCGCCACTTGCCCTTCCCACAAGAAGCGGATTTCGGGCGTCAATTTCGCTTCAAACGCTTGCTTTGGATGCGCGAAATCCGCGAATGCATTCAAAATGTTCAAGCGTCAAACTAGACGCGACAGATGCGAATTTGACGCTCTATTCGCGTTTGGTGTGAACGCTGCATTAGACACCCAACTGAAGTAACTCAACAGAGGCAAAACATGCAGTGTGTAGAGTGTAGGATGTAGTGTGTCGTACCGAGATGTGGGAACAGGTCTCCGTGCTCTCGCTGTCTGTGAGCGTAGAGCTGCACGAGGTGCTGTAGCCGGAGCAGGCAGACAGGGGGCGCTGTGAAGGCAGAGGGGCGCATGGCCACGGAGCGGGGCGGCGGGCCGTCGGGGGCAGCGGGGGGGCGGGGGGACACCGCAGGGACAGGTCTCTGCTGAACCCCAGACGACACAGAAGGCCCAGTCTGAGGAGGCAGAGTCTGCCCTGCCCCGGGCCGGTCCGTGTGCGGAGGGGGCGGCACGAGCCGCGCGGAGGGAGGAGGCGGCGGCGGAGCCGGTGGTGGAGGAGGGGGGGGTTGCGGTAAGTGCGGGGAGGGTGGAAGTGTACAGGTTTCAGTGATGACGTGCTCCGGGTCACGGGTGGTCACTCTCAGGCCGATCACAGGCCTCCCGAAGCTCTTCTGCGCCGCGCTCTCCTCCCCGTCCGTGTCATCCTCGTAGAAGGCGAAGGGGTCGAGGAGGTCAGTGTCCGAGAGGTGCATCGGGGTCAGGGCCGGGGCGAGCCCGTTCGAGTCTCGCAGGGCCAGAGAGGGAACGGTGATGTTGAGAGCCACAGACTCCACGTGAGCGCGCGAGCGGACCTCCTCCAGAGCGTCGTGCTTCTTCTTGCGCTCCTTCTTCGGGATGAAGCCCAGCACCTGCAGGTGACTGTTGCAGTATCTGCCGGGGCAAAGGCACAGCGCTTGACTCACACACACAACATCTGACTCACACACACAACGCCTGACTCACACACACAACACCGTGTACATGGAAAATAACACTTTAACCATTAGATCATGGAGTGATAAAAGTTCTGCCAAATGGAGTCAAATGATTCTCATGTAATATTTTTTTTATGTAAAAGCGTTATTAGTCCAGGAACTTAATAATATACACCAGTATTATTTTAGTTATTTATTATTTTAGCATTACATTTTTTTCTCTCTTGCACTTAAAGGACAAGCTCGGTATTTTACACTTATAGCCCTGTTTACAGATCGTATCTGATAAAATAGAACGGTTAAGATTAAAATTTGGACACATGCTCCTGTCCCGAGAATTTTAGGTTTATTTAGCTTTTGTGGACCTATTTTGCCAAACGCGTCACACCCAGATTCTTCTGTTGAGAGCTTGAATAATAGACACCAGTTGGTGGCGATAATGCACCTTTACCGATTGCAAGCAAACCGCTGGCATTTCATTGAATACACAGAAGAAGCGGCGGAGTAATAACGTACCTCACACAGCACATTCAATACAAGTCAATGGAGGTGGACAAACACTACGATAAAACCTGTTGGAAAGCATCTTTTTCAGCGATTTTTGAGTGCGCACATATCAGTGAACACCCCTGACCACTCGGTGAGTTTCACGTCTTTGTAAACGAAAGTTAATGTGTTTTTAGGAAGGAATCTTCCAGTGCACAGACAACCATTGTGGGGGTGGGGGGGGAAGCTAAATAAACCTAAAATTCTCGGGACAGGAGCATGTGTCCAAATTTTAATCTTAACCGCTCTATTTCATCAGATACGGTCTGTAAACTGGGCTTTAAGTGTAAAATACCGAACTTACCCTTTAGTTTTTTTTTTACATTTTTGGTCATTTTGTTGTGTTATTGCCCGTTTTATTAGTTGTTGATGTTTTTTTTTGTTTTCAAATATGTCTATGTAGTTTTTACTTTTTATTTCTTATTTAGTTTTAGTAATTTTAATACTTCAATGTAAAAAAAAAATTCAGGTAGTTGCAACATTTCTCATTTTCATTTAGTTGAAGTTTTTATATTTAATTTAATTTAATTTGAGTTAACGTTTATTTCAAGTAACACATTGTTTTTTAGGTTTTTAGCTTTAGTTTCAGTAAACAGTAATAACCCTGTTATCCACACATTTAGGGATGAGAATTATATGAAATGTAATGATTCTGGTTAACAAACCTTTTATATAATTGTTTAGACAGTTCTCATTGCATTTACTGCCAACAGCTGCCTATAGTCAGTTATTATTATTATTATTATTATTATTATAGTCAAACAATTACATAGTCAGATTTCTACAGGACAGAAACTACAAATCAGCAATACAATATATTATAAAATTCTTGCAACAAAAAAAAAAAGAGAAAGAAAACCTATTTTATGGTATTTTATGGAATTATAGTTGCTCTTTATTTTACAGTAAGAGTTACAGTGTACTTACACAAGAACGCACTGTGAGTAATGAAGGGAACTACATGTACTACTTAACATGGGTTAAGGATAGGTGGAGGAGGTTTAGTGTTTAAAATTAGTAGTACATAAAATTGATGTTAATCCACTGGAGTCACATGTATTTCTTTAATGGTGTCTTTACTACCTTTCTGGGGCTTGAAAGTGGCAGTTGTGTAGCTGTCAATGGAGGGACGGAAAGCTCTCAGATTTCATTAAAAACATGTTAATTTTTGTTCCGAAGATTAACAAAAGTGTTACGGGTTTGGAACGGCATGAGGGTGAGTAAATGACTGAATTTTCATTTAAAGCAATATGTTGTATAAAGTGCTGTGCAAATAAACATGACGTGAGATCACATCGGACGCGTCTGAACTGCTGTTTCTCACCGCTATAATTTTTTCGTGCCGCACATATTTAAATATTCATCTAGGACGGCGCAAGGACGTTCGGTAACGGTGCATCACTAAAAAGGTGTTTCGCTGTGAGTATATCGGGGCATTGAGAGAGAGAGAGACGCTGATACACTGGATCATGAGATGCTCGCATGTAATGAACACACTCTCAAACACGCAGCGCAACAAACTATATAATTATTAAATTAAAATACACACACTGCAGTGTGTGTCGACTTGCTTTCATCGAGAAGAATGAATATCTCGCTTATATCGTTGCATTGATACTGTAGAAAATCATATTACTGTAGCCGTTGTTCAATAACCCACTCGAGTCTGTGCATTACAGCGATTATACCACAGTAGGTGGATATATTTGATCATTCAGTTTCTGTGCTATTTTATGTAAATACTACTGTTAGGCCAACCTGAAAAATTATAGCCACAGCACTGTTTAATTTGTATCTTATTTACTGTATTTATTTATTTATGCTACTGCTTTTAATGGGTTTATTTAATCTTGTTTTTATTACTGACTATTTAGGGCTGTAAACGATTAATCGCGATAATTGAATCCAAAATAAAAGTTTGTTTACACAATATGTGTGTGGTTGTGTATAATTATTTTGTATATATAAATACACACACATAATTATACACAATACACACGCATATATTATGTAAACAAACTTTTATTTTGGATTCGATTAATCGCGATTAATCGTTTACAGCTCTATGACTATTGCAACAAATTACATCATAAACACACAAATACATTGAGTGAGCAAATATTTTGGTGAGATAATTGTAATTTGCTTTTAAAAATATGTATAAACATTTTTTTTTTACTGTGTTATCAACTTTCATGTACTTTTGGTGGAGTCGGTACCGACTAAAACCGGATCTCATAGGCCCTAGCACAGGCAAGCCACACTTCACCTGGTCTACTATAACCATTAAGGGAAATACAAATGTCAATTGCACATCTGAATGAGCACCAGTTGATGATTCGTGGCTCAGTACACAAGAGTTTCCTCTCCTCTTACCGGCGCTCCTCTGCTTTGGGGATGGGGTTGGTGCATCGCTGACTGTTGTACTTCGCCACATATTCGCACTGCTTGAACGGAGCGGTCTTGTCCTCCAGAACATGACGAATGCAGAAGGCGTACCCGTTCAATCTGCGCTGCTTGCAGAGTTTGGGGCTGTAGGAGCACAGCGGCTTATTATCCACCTCTGAGAAATGGATGTGTTTACCTTCGTACATCACGTGACTCTGGTCCCTGAGAACATCAGCTGATCAGAGACAGAAAACAGTCTACATTACAACACATGAATGACACGGACTCATTCACAATTCATAAATGCAAGCCGTATACTACATGAAGCCTATACATGTTATGCAATATCTACTGACAGCCCTTGTGTCTTGGTTTAATGTTTGAACTAAATGTCAATCCAGAGTCACAGCTAGTTTATGAGGTCAGAGGTTAACTAAGAAGATCTCAACACAAGGACAGAGATCAGTGGGACCAAAACAAACAAGCATGTGACAAAGGCATAACAGTGATGAATATTATATCCTCAGCTTGAATATGACTGTATTATGATTGACAGGACGGTTCAGCTCATGTGGCAGACACTGTTATAAATTAAGTATTATGTTGTCAAAATAAGATGATTATGTATGTGGTGGCACAATATACTTTGATATGTTAACATGTATATATAATGACTCTTAGCATAATTAATGTATCATGTGATATACATGGTAAATCAAGGCAAATGGCAAAGAAAACCACGGAAATACTATGGTAGATGTTGATATTATTGTAACACTGAATTAATGAATTTAAACGCGGATATCATATCACCTTTCCTTTAAGTCTGTACTTCACAAATGATCGATTTTGTTAAATAAACATCGCTGTCATCAAATCGTTATGCTAAATAACTCATAAAACATCACATTCAGCAAGTGTTTGGACATCTGTGCTACTGTTAAAGCAGATACGTATTTATGTACCAGTTTAAAATGTAGTTTGAGCCTCTGGCTGTCAAAAATCACACATTATTTTGATATTTCCCTCGTTAGCTCCAATGCTAAAAACAAACCCAGGAAACAGAAACATTGATGTGATACTGCGCTAATTTAAGCTTTAAAATGCTAAAAATATAAATATAACCTCATTCAAGCACACATTTTGTTATGTAATTTTATTAAATACGTGAAGTTTGTGTCTATTACTCGCTGTAAAGGTGGCTATAAAACAATGGCGGATGAGGCCCGTTAAATCAGGCCGAAAGAGCGAGGCGCTACCGCCGATTAGGCATAAATAGTCGTTTAATCTAAACTAATTTGCCAATTTATCTCTTAAAAACTTATACAATTATTGCAGCGTCTTTTAATTGTGAAATAGCAATCGCCACATAATACGGCTAGCTGAATATACATTCTAAGTCAATGTAAACATTGGCCTACAGTAGCTAATAAGCCTCGGTGTTCGAGTAGCGCGGTGACTGGGTCAGAGCGCTCATGCGCCGGGTACATCTGTAATCGAGTCCGCTTACCTGCAGTGGGTTCAGCCTCTACGGTGTCTCACTCCGGACAGACTGTATAAACGCCACGGATCATCAACTGCACCGAATATTCATCGAAATTCCTTATGCTACGGAATATTATTCCCTGCTGAGGTGGTGAACCGTAAAAGCGACCACAAATGCACTTTCGATATTATGATATTATCTTGTGCTCTCATTGAACAGATCTGCGGGGGTTTAGAGTTCAGTGCTCGGCAGACTCACAGCACCTCTAGCGGCTCTGCGGGGACACGACAACTGCTCCACTACCACGGTCAACTAGACACCAAATACTTGTCAAATGCAATTTTACAGTGTTGAGGAAAGTTACTTTAAAAAGTAATGCATTATAATATTGCGTTACTCCCTTAAAAAGTAACTAATTACGTTACTTAGTTACTTTTTTAGAAAAGTAATGTGTTACGTTACTTTTGCGTTACTTTTTTTCCACCTGGCCTGGGCTTAGTTTATCGCAAAAAAGTTTTATTTTTGGCTAAATGTAAAGACCCTTTCACACCAAAAAGTGAAATAATAAGCCTCAGGCTGAAGGAAATGTAAATTCACGTGTGTATAGTAGAGACGCCGCACAAGAAAACCTTTCAGCTGTGCAGAAGCATAGAAGAGGAGAAAAAAAGTTTAACAATTGCTTTAGCAATAAAGACAAAAAAAAATATTTATAGTCATTTTTGCATATGGTTTATCTGAATCATTGAAGGTCAGAAGCAAGTAGGCCTACATTGGTCAATAAAGTGAGATTAAATGCATAAAAATGTATGTTTTAGTTATTGAAGGTTTGCATAGTATTCTGATTCTGCATTTCACTGATTTTATTCATTTTAAGAAATTTTTTTTGTGTGTGTGCAAGTGAGATGAGTAAATGCACACTCGCATAGTCTAGAACTACAATAACCATCATGTCCCATGATGTAAAAAATTATGTACACATTTAGTAAAACATTACAATTAATACTATAAAATTATTTCATTACAGGTTTAAACAGTTTATAACAGTGATAAAGTAATTACATCTCATCTCAGTCTTTTTTCTCATCCGACTGTTTCTTTGAAACGGTTTGCAAAGGCCATATCTGCATTACGGTTTATTAACTGTGTAATCTCATATTTCACTCTTAAAAATCTATTTATGAACGCATTATATCTCTTTACGCAGAACTATTGTTGCAATCACGACCGAAAACAAAAACAAAATTCAGTCTTCATCTGTCACGATCACACACAAGACAAGAAGATCCAAGTGCAGTATTTTATTAAGAGGGTAATCCGTACTCACAACAGTCGAGGCAAGGGTCGAAATCAAAAGGCAATCCAAAACAGGAACAGAAGTGTGGGGACAATATACAAGGACTCCGTGACAAACACTGAAACAGACAGGGTATATATACACAAGTGCAAACAAGATGACGAGAGACAGCTGAAGGAAATTACCAATCAGTGACAGACAGGATTATGGGAAATGTAGTGAAAATGCCTAGACACCGTGAAAACTGAGACCTCTAGTGTTAAACCCAGTTAACCACCAAACACTGTGACATAACCTCCCCTCTACGGAGCGGCTACCAGACGCTCCAAGACCACAAGAAACAAACAAAACAAGAGTCCAGGAGGGAGGAGGAAAGGTGGAGGATCAGGGGGTGGGAGGGGGGGCCAGGTCCATGGAGGGGAACAGGAACAAGGGGGAACGGCTTAAGCGATGGCCAGGGCGAAGCAGACAGTCCATCGGGTGGCCAGGGCGGTGAAGACCCCTCGGGCGGCCACGGCGGTGAAGACCCCTCGGGCGGCCACGGCGGAGATGACCAGGGTGAAGACGACCACTCGGGCGGCCATGGCGGTGAAGACCAAGGCGGAACAGAGACAGACCCTGGCTCAGGAACAGTCACAGACACCACCGGCTCAGGAACTGCAACAGACGCCACCGGCTCAGGAACTGCAACAGACGCCACCGGCTCAGGAACTGCAACAGACGCCACCGGCTCAGGAACTGCAACAGACGCCACCGGCTCAGGAACAGTCACAGACACCACCGGCTCAGGAACTGCAACAGACACCGCCGGCTCAGGAACTGCAACAGACACCACCGGCTCAGGAACTGCAACTGACGCCACCGGCTCAGGAACTGCAACTGACGCCACCGGCTCAGGAACTGCAACAGACGCCACCGGCTCAGGAACTGCAACAGACACCACCGGCTCAGGAACTGCAACAGACGCCACCGGCTCAGGAACTGCAACTGACGCCACCGGCTCAGGAACTGCAACTGACGCCACCGGCTCAGGAACTGCAACTGACGCCACCGGCTCAGGAACTGCAACAGACGCCACCGGCTCAGGAACTGCAACAGACGCCACCGGCTCAGGAACTGCAACAGACACCACCGGCTCAGGAACTGCAACAGACGCCACCGGCTCAGGAACTGCAACAGACGCCACCGGCTCAGGAACTGCAACAGACGCCACCGGCTCAGGAACTGCAACTGACTGCAACAGACGCCACCGGCTCAGGAACTGCAACTGACGCCACCGGCTCAGGAACTGCAACAGACGCCACCGGCTCAGGAACTGCAACAGACGCCACCGGCTCAGGAACTGCAACTGACTGCAACAGACGCCACCGGCTCAGGAACAGGAACAGACACGGGCACCGGCTCAGGAACAGACACGGGCACCGGCTCAGGAACAGACACGGGCACCGGCTCAGGAACAGACACGGGCACCGGCTCAGGAACAGACACGGGCACCGGCTCAGGAACAGACACGGGCACGGGCACCGGCTCAGGAACAGGCTCGGTGGGCGTGACGTGATGCTGGATCGGGGCCGGCAGAGCAGCATGCCTAACTGGCGCGTCAGGGATGGCAGTTACCTCTGGGATGGTCTCTGGGTTAGGAACCACCGGACGGTCCGTTGAAGAGGTCCTTCTCCTTCTCCTCTTCCGTCTCCGGACCACCGGAATCGGAACCACAAGACCCGGAACAGCAGACACTGGCTCCGGCTCTGGAACAGCAGACACTGGCTCCGGCTCTGGAACAGCAGAGACTGAAGGTCTAAGGGGCGTTTCCAGGATCCAAGCTAAACGCTCTAAATAGCCGATCAGTGACCCCCCGGCCATGAGAATGGGCATCTCCCGATCTGTCTCCGACTGGGCAGATCTAGGTGTGACGGAGTCCTTCTGTCACGATCACACACAGGAACAGGTAGATCCAAGTGCAGTATTTTATTAAGAGGGTAGTCCGTACTCACAACAGTCCAGGCAAGGGTCGAAATCAAAAGGCAATCCAAAACACGAACAACAGGAACAGAAGTGTGGGGACAATATACAAGGACTCCGTGACAAACACTGAAACAGACAGGGTATATATACACAAGTGCAAACAAGGTGACGAGAAACAGCTGAAGGAAATGAACAATCAGTGACAGACAGGATTATGGGAAATGTAGTGAAAATGCCTAGACACCGTGAAAATTGAGACCTCTAGTGTTAAACCCAGGGAACCACCAAACACTGTGACACATCCTTCAGTCCCAAAATGAAATGATATACTAAAATGGGCAGTAGGCGGCGACAAATTATTGTCTTAACAAGTTAGTCATTGAATCATTCAGTCAAACGATTAGTTCAAAACGGCTGATTCATTCAGTGACAAAGTAGATTCGCTTATACTATGCCCTAAAAGCATGTACTGTTTTTGTGAAGAATAAGGCCTAAATACGTTTGAGTGTGTAACAGAATAGCCAGCTTTAGGATGTACTCCGTCATAATTGAGTCTTTAACGGACAGCTTAGTCACGCGTCCTCACCATTTCGGAGAGAACGTTAAATTATGCAAAAGTTGTGAAATAGCCTATATACATATATTTTGGATCGGGGTTATTATAGTTTGGAAGGTGGTTTTACAATCTCGCTTCTTTTGTAATGAATTGGAAATCATGCTTATATGTCGTAGAAAGAGAATTGTCTGTTTGAACTTTATTCTTCATTTTATTCTTCTCTTCTCATGATTGCTGTATGAGACATGTCTAAGGTCGTCAACAACGCATTATATGTATCCACTAACACACATATGCACACTCAGTATGTGTAAATCTCTGAAGGATTTATAGCACAGTTTGTCTCGATGTTACACTATGAATCATGTGAGGAGGTTTGTATCAGTGATCTGTGTGGATGTAGTTCATGTCCTGGCAAAAACTCAGCCTTGAAAGAAAAAGATATACGTTTTACTGTATCTAGTTCTGTTTGCAGGGGTTGTGTGTTATTTTTATAGGCATGCGACCAATACAAAGGAAGTCTGCAGGAGAGTTCAACAGATGAGAGGACGAGTCCTTCCGGAAACTAGGACTCAACTGTGACACTTACCCCTTATTTACACCGCAAGGTTTTGTTCTGTCCTCCACACCGGGAAGCCAAACTAAAGATTAGGAAAACTAAACTTTTAAACTAAAGTTTTGACGTGTGTCACTGATAATGGGCCCTCTACACCAGTGCAATGCAACACACAGGAGTTTTCTGCTAGTTTCAGCCCGACGCAGTTATCATTTCCACGTCCTGCGCCATGTTGTTTAAATCATGTTGTCCATCTATGCGGCCATGGGCTGCTGGTCTGAGAACGAGGTGTGTGTTCAGGCGCATTGTTGGACTGCTGCTATTTTGAGGAACTGGAATAGACTGAGCCATTGACCAAATGAAACCTGCTCTAAAGTCAACGGCGCAATATTTGTTTTGTTATTTAAAGAGCGCGTTAGTAATGTGCGCCTGTAGGCGGGTCCACAACACACGTATGCTGGGTTGTGTCAACCCAATTTTGGGTCAAATATGGACAAACCCAGTCGTTGGGTTAAATTTTTTAATTAAATTTTTAACCCAACGTTTGGGTTTGTCCATATTTGACCCAAAATTGGGTTTAAACAACCCAGCATTTTTTAGAGTACACACACACACACTCTGCTTATTACACACACAGCAGGACACAAACATGCCAAATATTAAACATAAACGGATTACAATGTAAAAGATTATTATTGTGTTCAGAAAGATATGGTGGAATCCGGCTTGTCCCGTAGATGATCTGCTTGCGCACCTTAACACACACACACACACACACACACACACACACACACACACACACACACACACACACACACACACACGAGCAGATCCGTTACCTCGCTAGAGAAGCGTTCAGTTTTGCCGCTTGCAAATTCCGCCGTGTAAATAGCAATCCGCCATAGCACAAGCACAACTGGCTTTTAAAGGGAATGGGAGACGAGACTCTGATTGGTTTATTGCATGTAAAGCCCAAAACACGCCCATTACTCATTAAGGGAATAGGGACGACCCTTTTAGACCATGGGAGCGCCGACCATTTTTGCCGTCGTTAAACAAAAGTGGATTCGGACACGCCATACGCGCCCTGCGCTTTAGACCATGCGCTTAAATTGTTAAAACAGGGCCCGATGTCTTTAAAGTCCCCTTGTGGTGAAAATCAAGTTTTTAGGCCCTGTTTACACGAGAACGCTCGCGGGTGAAAACGTAAAAATATTTTATCGGATGTGCCTTTCGTTTACACGGCGACGGCGTTTTTAGGGCTTAAAAACGCAAAAAAGTGAAACCACCCTCCAGAGTGGAAATCTTAAAAACGCTCCACCATCGCGTTCCCGTCTGAAGGGTCAAAACCGTAAAAACGCAACAGTGAAGGCGTCGCGTACGTGTTTACGTCACAGGCATGCGCCAGTTCAGGAAAATAACAAAACATTATCAAACTAAAATATATCATTCATTTCATTGACAAAAAAGAAAAAAAATTCTGTCATTTTTGAGCGACACGCGAAGAGCACCGAGGGTTAAAGCAGCAGCTTTACCGTATTAAACATGAAAAACTGTGTCAGCGTCTCTTTCACTCTCAGTGCTTCACATCGCCACCTAGCCGCCTGGAGTGCACACTACATCCAATCTCACACACTTTTGCGTCACCATATGCACGCAGATTTCCCCCCCATAACGCTCGTCTAAACGCAGAATAAAAAGTGATATTGCAACGCCACTTTTGCGTTTTCTCTTCAGATCGTTTCCGTGTAAACATAGCCTCAATGTTGTTTATGTGTCTATGTGGTGTTTTTAATCTGCTTTAAGACAAACCGTGTGCAAATTCATAAGTCGACAGTATTGCTGAGTATTTTCTCCTTAAAGTCCACGTGAACCGGAAGTTGCAAATGACTTTTCTCCAGTGTTGTGACGTATTTCCCAGTGAAAGGGAATATTGAACCGAGGGTTTTACTCCAGCGCACCTCCTCTCCATCTCTGCCCAGAGCAGACTAACGGCTTGAGGCGAGCGGTGCAGCGTTTTCAACCCAAGCCGTCAAACCGACGTCATCAGAAAAGGAACGCCATTCCAGACCGGAAGTAACTTTTCAGATTTTGATTAAAGATTACCACGCCGGCAAACAAATTTTTTGCACGGATTAATAGATCACCACAAGACTAGTAATATGCGCTAACAAAGTAAATAGGGTCAATTTTGATTTCATGTCGACTTTAAAACTGCAGTGAACCACGGTGTGAAATCGCTGGTGTTTCTGACGTCACACACTACCTTAACCAATCAGATTAACGTGTGGTCATCAACAAGTGGATCTCTGAGTGAGTGAGTGAATGAGTGGAGGCGGGGCTCATTTGCATATTCATAAAACTCTATGGAAATGTCACATTTTCTGTCCCTAGCCTTTACAGAAATATTACACTTAAAAAACACTTTAGAATTACAATTTCTTTATATTTTAAAATAAAACTATATGTTATTTGAACAATTACACCTTCTCGAGCCATCAAGTGGCAATATTTGATTTTTTATTCATTATATAGAATTCCAAGCACCGCAGAAGTGCTCGTCCCACAGTCATGCACAGTCATGGGAAAATGCTTTATTTTGAGGTCAAAAACAGGTTTTTACACCATTTAAAACACAATAATGTGTACATAACTATCTAATATATAATATATATGACATAAAAAACTAAATGCAGAATAAATATTATAAAACGTATTATGAAAGTAGTGGTCCCCTGGAGTTGAGTCACTGGTGTTACCGTTAAATCTCTTATTTTATCAGAAATGTTCTCATTTATCTCATGATTTCATATGAAGCTTTTAGTTGAAGTCACTGGTGTGACCTACTTTATTGTTAGGGAATTGTAAAAAAAAAAAAAAAAAACTATAATACAAATGGATTAAACTACTTAATTTAGTGAGTATACCATGATTGACAACATGGGGGTTGATACCTTGCAGTAGCCATTTTGTAAAATTAATTTTTCATGAAAATTGTCACTGGTTTTACTGTCACTGCAGTGTCACCTTTCTTATGGGTAACACCAGTAACACCATTGACTCCCATTTATAGATAAACTTTATTCAAAGCTATTAATTTAGAGTGTATGCCGAATGTATCAATTTAGTCTCATCTACTTAATTATAGTTGAAGAATAATGATATTTGGTCTTATGCATGTCATTGGTGATTTATTGTGTCTATTGTGTCTTTTTTTCTGTCACATTAAATACAATGTCACATGTGACATGAAAATAATTGTACACTCATTTAATTCTGCTACACTCAAAAGTTAAGATTTAATAAGATTAAGATTAAGATTGCATCATTACTTGATTTGAACTGGTTTTCTAATATTTTCATTGTTATAGCAAATACAGGGTTGTGCAAGCGAACTAACATCATTCAAGCACACTTTTAACAACCCTGATTTAAATAAATAAAACATAATCTCCTTATGTCTTGCATTATTATTATTTTTCGGTAACTCTGACTACATGTGCTAAAAAAAATCATAAAAACCTTTAATATTACCAAAGAATGGTGATCAAAAATGAGTTTTGAGGGATACAATTATAGACAGGGCAGGGGACTTTAAGTATAAATTACCCTTATTTGTGACTTACTTCACTACATTAGAAAAAGAAAACTGATACAGTTTTTCTCTGAAACATTTCTTCCTACTATTTTGTTATCACTACGAAGCCTTATAAAGCTTGCATTTCGCTTGTGATATTTAGTTAGGGATTCGGGAGCGCATCATGCAGTGCCAGATTTGCCCTCTAGAGGGTATAATGCACAAAAGAGGGATTCACAGAATGGTTCTGTTACTGATTTCCATGCGATATATTTATGAGATAGACAGCACATTTTACAACATGGATGCATTTTGGACAGACACATCATCAGAAGATGAGGGACAGTGTCTAAGCTGGATTCTTGTCCGTGTTAAACTCATTGACCTGACACTAGCTGATGTTGTGTGAGTGTTTGGCAGAGCTGTTCTCACAGTCACCAGACAGTATATAAGGCTAGATGTCTCGTCGCGCTGCTGGCCAATGGAGGTCGACGTCCGCACACGGCGGCCATCTTGCCACAGGGGGCTCGCTCACTCATAACATTGTTTTAAAGGTGCCATGTGTAATTGTCTGGCAAAAAAAATCAAGTCATACTCCACATTCCATACCAGATGGGGGCAGTATACCTCACATATCAAAATATGTGATGTAGGATATGGTATTTTATAAATCACACACTATAAATATGATAAAGAAGCAGAAACAGATAGTTGCAGTAAAGTAAGATATTTTAATAAGTTGAAGAAACAATAATGATTTGTGACACACACACACTCGATTTGCGCATCGCCATCATGTGTGTATTACAGGTAACGTTATTACATTGCTTCCTGATATCACGTGCACAAACACAGATAACCTATATTTATATATATATATACTACAGGGCCGTTGAATGCTTGTATCTGATAACCGCGAAGCTCTTGTAATTATTACTTTACCCAACCTCTCCATGTCGAGTGATGCAGTAAACATCAGACAGCGCACGTGAACCGATCATCTCTACTATAGTAAAAAAAAAACACGAACACTGTTGAAAGATACAGTAGGCTACAAATGACCTGTTCGCGCCACAAATTGTTCTCCGTCCTTAGCGACCGAGTCATTGAATGTGAAACAGCCGCTGCTGTCGTCAGCGAGCAGCACTCTTCAGACAACGAGGGCGCGCGCGCCGCGCTGATACCTCCGTTTCAGTTTCTCGAACCCGCGCAGTGCGGCGGTCAGAACACGGAGACCATTCTGCCCCTAGCTATGCGTGCGAAAGCATGGGGAGCGATCCCGGGCGTGTCAGAATGGGTGCTGAACGTTGTAAAACAGGGCTATGCGTTGCAGTTCGCTCGCCGTCCCCCGCGCTTTCGAGCCCGGACCGTGACGAGCGGTCCTTTTCTTATCTGATCTGATTTGTGCTTCAGAGCGCGGTGGTTGTAGGGGTCTCTTGCCAAAGGCTTCAGCCATCCTTCCGCTCTCTTCCCTGAATTGAAATGAAGTAGTGGGCTGTACTTTCCACACGATAGACATCAGGTTCAAGTACGCCCACAAGCTGTGCGAGTTATTCGTGTATTGCAGGATGGCTGATGGTTATGTGCCCCGCATACCGCCTCCCATGGCCGAAACTGGTATTACGACACCTGTCGGGCCGTGGCTAGTAATGCTAATGCTAATTAAGGTTGATATCTCTGCAGCACTATAACTTTACATTTTTTTAATGACATCATTGCCCTTATTTCTTCTCATTCTTTTGATGCGTGTAGCTCATTTTTTGGATATTTTTACCTCAATTTTTACACATGGCACCTTTAATGGTGCATGTACTTTTTAAATAACCATAACTTGCTCGATTTTCAAACTGGTTGGTTTGTTATAAACGTCAGAGATTTATGACACTGCGTAGGCCTACTTATGAATATGAATAATTATAATATTATATATTTCAACATGTTCAAGCATACAGAATTATAGCCACGTTAATAACGTTTGTAAGAAACCAAACTGTTTGTAACTCCGTCAAGATTTCAGCGAGATAAGAGTATTTGTGTTCGTGCCGATCACTCACCTTACAGAAAGCTTCCCTGTGACAAGATGGCCGCCGGTGATGCCGTTCGAGACTCCGCCGTAAGACATCTAGCCTTTATTATTATGTATATCTATGGTTCTCACGACACACACATTTCTTCAAGGAGTGAAAAAAACCTCCCGGAGCAGAGAAGACACTGACAACCATAGACATGTATAGAAAGGCTAGATGGCTCAAGGCGGAGTCAGCTGTGTCGTCACTTGGCGGCCATCTTAGGTCAGGAGACTGCGCTGCTGCTCCCTGCTGCTGTGGACGGAAGGTGAGTGACATACGCCAACTAAAATGCTTGTAACTTGCTGAATTCTTGACGGATTTACAAACGGTTTGGTTTATTACAAACCTTATTAACGTGGCTATGATTTGTGCTGATGCCGATGTTTAATAAACTCCGTGGCTATAATTTTTCACAAGTATGCAGTTAAATAGCCGCATCCCTGACGTTTATGACACACCAAGCCGTTTGAAAATCGGTTGAAAATTGAGCAAAATATAGTTATTTCAGCACTACATGCACAATAGACTTTAATGTTATAACTGGACGAGCGGTCCTGTCCTAAGATGGCCGCCGTGTGACGTCGTCGGGTCCCATTGCCTCTCAGCGCCGGTAAGCCATCTAGCCTTTCTATACATGTCTATGCTGACAACAACCAGTCTATTGGTGCGTCAAGTCCTCCTGGGAAGTTCGTGTTTACAACGGCAGGTGCGTTCAAGTCACTCCTCGAGTAAGATGGCGGTGTAGGCTACTTTCTCTTAATTAATTACACAAAAATACAGCAAGGTTTTTAAACTAGCCTACTAGTTCTAGGAAAATGATGAACAAAAAATGTGCCTCAGGTTTTCTTAGCTTTATTAAGTTTTTAATTAGGCTAATTTATGAAGCCGCTGTGTTCACTGTTCAACAATCTTTACGAGATGACTTGAACGCGGTTCATATGACACTAACAGACAAGACAGAGCAGGTTACTTGATATGAAAGTCTCAGCTTTCAAATTCTGTCTAATTCAAACAGTAAATACCGTTTTGGCGCTCTTAAATGTCACGTGACCGATCGCTAGCGCCTCAGTTCAAGCTGCACGTGACCTGATCATCTATTCATCTTTACTACTAGTTACAGCACTAAATAAACATACATTAACATCAGAAGGAATGTTAAAAAGATACAGTAAAACGGTAACACTTTACAATAAGGTAATTAGTTAACATTAGTAGGCTACCTTTAACATGAACTAAGAATGAACAATACTTCTACAGCATTCATTGATCTTAGTTACTATTAATTTCAACATTTACCAATACATTTTTAAAATCAAAGGTTGTATTTGTTAACATTAGTTAATGCACTGTGAACTAACATGAACAAACAATGAACAGCTGGATTTGTATTAACATTAACAAAGAATAATAATACTGTAAAAAAATGTATTGCTCATTGTTAGTTCATGTTATTAATACATTAACTTATGAAAACGACACATTATCTCTGCGTAAAATACAAAAACGTGAATCTGTGAAAACTGTGACGTCATGCACATGCATATTATGTGTTTGGGCTAAAGTTTTTTTTGTTGTTTTTTTTGCAAATGAAAGGATAATCACAAGTGCTTATAACAATTACACAAATCAACACTGATGCAAGGGGGAGATCCAGTCAAAATTTATTTCTAAACAGCAGACAATCAGATAATACATGATAAATAATAATAATTAATCACAGTCCAGATTAAAAGTTTAATAAGAGACCTTCTAATAAAATTTTATAAAATCCCTTCTAATATTTCTAATTAAAATATAATTCACACTCTTGAGTATAATATTCTTGGCTAAAGATAAGTACCGGTAAGTTGTTTGAGAGATCTCTGTTTGTAAAGACAGGTTTCCAAAGGAGCAAGATGTCGTCCAAGGCACAGACTGACCTGCACACAAGCTGATCTTCCTCGTGTGCGGTTGCTTATCGGAACAAGTTCCTCTTTCATATATCGCATTCAAGCAGACCCTCGAGATACAAACATACATATATGGTTTCACACGAGTGCGGCCCATTCGTCCATCGCCCCGGACTCCACATGTCCCATCTGCAAGATGTTTAGCCAAGATAACTTTTGTTTACCGCTTTAACTTTAACCAGCCACTTGTGTTCTGTCTATCGGAAACTTTTAGGTTTTCGCCCCCCACCTCACAGCAAGTACAAAAGTGCACCACAAGTAAATCAGCTACATTGAGATATAAAGATCAATAAAAGAAAATCATTATAAATACATTTCAAATGAAAATAATGGTAAATAGGGATGGCTGACGCGGAACAGTCGTTCCGAAGCTTTGCGAGAAAAAAATAAAAACTATAGTAATACTATAATTGCACCTAAGGGAACATAATAATAAAATAAAAAAACCCATGTCATGACCCCTTTAATGGCTCGTCAAGGTTATTTCAGATCAACACCTGCAAGTGACCACTAGGTGTCACCATTGAGACGGGTGTCGGATTGATTCGAAGCCTCGAAACAATATGGCACATTTGGTTCAATTGTTTCATTGGTTCACGAAGCCTCGATCTGCCCACCACTAATGCTAAACATCAAAATGATAATAATGAGAAACACATCAACATGATGTAACGATTACGTTCGTTCTGTCTGCACCTGTTCGTGTTTGTCCTAATTCGTTTAATCTTCCTCCACCTGTGCCTGTTTAGTTCCCTTCTTCTTCTATTTCTTGGCAGATGACTCTTTTGTAGTATACCGCCACCAACTGTACAGGAGTGTGTAATACCATGAATGTCATAGAGTATAGGCTTCTATTAATTAAAAGAAAAAAGAAAAGAAAAAATGGGGGCAATTATATTCTTTTCATTAAACCAGTGTTATTAAGATACATGAATAAAGCTTTAAGTCTCTCCCTTGTCATGAATGTCATGGATAGAGTTCTCCCCTTCCATTTCCTGCCAGATTATTCTATTATCATTATACTTTTCACAAGTAAAAAGTACATGATTAACATCTTCTCTGTCTTGACACACTATGCATAAACCCTTACCTCTTCCTACTATATGCAAAGTGGAATTTAGTCCTGCATGTCTAAGTCTGGTGTAGACCACTTCTCTTCTGTTTAGACTCTGTGAAGAGGGCTGTGAAGTAACCCTTTTCCCTGTCACATTCTTCTGAGATTTATGGTAGTGTCTTGCATTAAATTCTGCCTCCCATTCCCTTTGCCATTTTTGTATAATTACTGGTTTGATTATGGATTTGGCTTCACCCTTACCCATTGGAACATTAATTCCTATATATTTGTTTTCCAATATTTTTTTTTTTTTTTGCAATATTATCTGCCTCCGTATTACCTTTAATGCCTATATGAGCTGGAACCCCAACAAAAACTGAACACTGATTCCAAGGTTCTGGAGTTGTAGTAACAAATATTTAATTTCAATAATGAAATCTTCCCTTGAAGAGTGACCTGTATCTAGATTCTAGACTATGTAAAGCTGCCATGGAGTCTGTACAGATTACATTTCTCAATGTCTTAACCTCTTCAATCCACCTAAGGGCTGTTATTAATCCAGACTTTTCAATAGAGTATACAGATAAACAATTATTTAGTCTATACCCCTCTCTTTTGTTAAATTCTGGGACATATATCCCAAATACCACAATGCCCATTTTGTGGATCTTTTGATCCATCAGTATATATTTGAACATATACATAGAATGATGTTTTTAAATCTGTTTAGTTCCCTCATTCACCTTGTGTATTTATACCATATAAATACATAATAAAGGCTAGATGTCTTACGGTGGAGTATCTAACGTCAGCACCGGCGGCCATCTTGTCACAGGCAAGCTTTCTGTGGTTCCTGATGTACGGCGAGTGATCTGCACGAACACAAATCCTCTTATCTCGCTGAAATCTTGACGGATTTACTAACGGTTTGGTTTCTTACAAACGTTATTAATGTGGCTATAATTATGGATGCTTGAACAAGTTGAAATATATAATATTATAATTATTCATAAGCATGCAGTGTCATAATAACTACATCTCTGACGTTTATAACAACCCGTTTGAAAATCTGAAGAAAACTGAGCAAGTTATGGTTATTTTAAAAGTACATGCACCATTAAAACACGATGTTACGAGTGAGCGAGCTGACTGTGACAAGATGGCCGCCAGGTGCGGACGTCGACCTCCATTGGCCAGCAGCGCGGACGAGACATCTAGCCTTTATTATGTATATCTATGATTTATACCCCCTGTTCTGTTCTCTCCTGTCAGCTATTGTTGAATGTCATGCTTGTCAGACACCAGTAAACTCTTTGTTAAACTATATTACGCATCTTCCTTCATCGGCACTCCGTGACACATGATAATAATGATTTTTTTATTTTTATGATTAAAGCAAGATATATAATTTTAAAGATTAAATGCTAAAACAGCCCTAATAAATACACCAGTCATTGTACCATGTAAACATTTGTAACATGTTGTCAGTAAACTTGAAATTCAGTTCGATCTGTTCCTCTCTGGACAGACACAGTATATGTGATGCAAGTTTTTTTTTGTTTGTTTTGTTTTTACAAATGAATACATAAAAATCCATAATTCTCACAAGATCATTATTTATACAATGTTCATTGAACCTTATTTCTGAAATGTTTCAAATTGTTTAACATTTTTTAAAAGTTACTAATTGTTCAGAATGTTTCGAGAACAAAAGTAACATTCCCATAATGTTTGCAAAATTATACGTTCGTGTAACTAAGATAAAACCTTAAATACGACTAGTAAATGTTGATTTCATGGTGACTCACACTGGCGGTGTGCAGTGCGTGTTAGCCTACATTTGCGTAGGAAGCAAAAAACAGACTTTTTCCCATTGAACTCTTTAAAACGCATGTCTTGTAAAGCGGCTGTCACTGGTAAATGATGAAGCAGCGCTGGGCAAGAGCTCTTTGGGTGGGTTATTCCTCATGGCCAGATCTGCTGACTCACATCTCCCGGAGCGCTACGACAGGACTGAAGACACACCCTAACAAACATGTGCTTTTATCAAACTTATGCACTTATGAAACCCATATATGATTGCACTGTATATTTATAATTTATTTATAAAACAGTTAGTTCAAATCCTTGATTCTGATTGGTCAATAGCTGGGTTTTATTCACCGAACTGCTCTATGTATCACTACACAACACCTCTAGCAACCACTCTTAGCAACGTAAACTGAAGTTCAGTTTATTGAAGCTATAGTAGAGTATTGTGAGAGATCGAGTAAGCGAGAGTACCTACATTACAGTAGACAATAAAAAATATCCGTTTGAACGTCCGCTGCGACATCTTGTCCTTTTAACAGTTAAGGGGTTTCCCCGTGCCTAGTCATCCAATGCTATCTCACGACCAATTCATACGAATTTGTACGAGTGATTAAAAGGTGGCTAATTCGTACGAATTTGTACGACCTCACTCTTACGAATTGGTACGATTTGTCTAAATGTGATGGGTAGGTTTAGGGGCGGGGTCAGAGGTAGGTCATTCGTGTGAATTCATACTATTTTGGCAAATCATAAAATATGTACGATTTAGCAAAAAACATACAAATTCGTACGAGTGAGGTCGTATGAATTGGTACGAATTAGCCACCTCGTAAATTCGTACGAATTGCCGTGAGATCGGGTTGAGTCATCTGTCAGTTGCGTCTTCCTTCTCCGTGATCACAAGTTTGAGTCCTTTCAATGTAAAAGTCTTCTCTACTGACGGACATTTGGGGTTGACTTTATGTCCCCCTTAGAAAGTGACTGGATGGGGCTCCTCTGGCCTTGTTCCTTTAACCCTTTAACTTTCACCCCCCTTTTTGAGAATGGACATTAAAATGCACTATTCAAACTTAAATGGTTTGTAATTCAAGAATGCTTGTTTTAAAGAAAACACTCAGCAGATTATTGCTTAAGTAAAAGCACTTCAAAAATTAAAGTATGAAAAAGTATGGAAGTTTCAATGTACAGTAAGTCTAATATAGTGTAAATATTTTTTCTTTTATATAAAATATAATTTTACAAAATATGTTTTACTCTAAAACTACTATAAAATCAAAGCCATATATCTAACCAAGTTGTGTTCCAAATTTGAAGTTGATATCACAAAAATTGAAGTTTCCATGAGATTTTGTTTAGGCGTAATACCAAAAAAACCCACCGGTGACATACTTTCCATTGAATTTAATTGTATGCATTCTGCTGTAACAAATTAATACATTTCTGTCCAAATATCACTTCTGTCACAAAATATGGACCCTTGAGACTCAGACCTTACTGACAATATGTGTTTTGTCAAGAATAGAAAAGGTTTTGATCATAAATTATGAAACATGATGATGCCCAAAAGGGGAGGAGCCAAATAAATAATTTGGAGTTTCTATGGTAATGCAGCGTCCAATTTCAAAACTGTTTTCACAGGATGAATTCTGAGTTCATAAGCTTTCAAATGATACCTAATTTATGTAAAAAAAAAGGCGATACAGAAAAGATAATATTATATTTTAGAGAATAATATATATATATATTATACTTTTTAGAGGATAATATTATTTTATGAATACTAGATTATATGTTATGTTATGAACTTTTAGCATGAAAACCAAAGTTCAATTATTAAAAGTTGTGTGCGTCAACTTTTTTGTGACAAAGGTCAGAATTCGTTATGATGTCGATTTTTTGAGGTGCACTCTTGTCATAAATTCATCTATTACTGTTCCTACATAATTTGTAACAAAAAACAGTCCTAAAATATCTATTTAGGAGTCTTAAGCTGTGTCCCAATGTGAAGGCTGCATGATCCGAAGGCCGTATTTGAAGGCCGATTGGCCGTATTTGAAGGCCGATTGCGTCACAGCGGCGCGACGAAGGATGTCCCATTTTAAGGAGGTCGCATTTGAAGGCGGATTGCGTCACCGCAGCGCGATGAAGGCTGTCCCAATTCAATTCTGCATCCTCCAAAGGCCGTATTCGAAGGCCAGTTGAGTCATCGCGGCGCGACGAAGGCTACCCTGATTCAAAAGCGACGCCAAATGCACCCTTCATTTCCCCGTGAAAAGGAGGATGCATAAACGGATCCTTGCGGCCTGATTCCACCCCATAAAGCCCCGTTCACACCACCAGCGATTTTGTCGCTGTGTGTAGCTAGTCTCTGTACTGTGAAGTCGCTTGTGGGCGTTGAGTGCTGTCACTGTAATGTTATTGGTTGACTGGACGTCTGGCCATATCTATACTAAATACCATCACAAGTGATACAACTAACTTTATATTATTTTAATTTGACTAGAAATCATAGGCTCAAAAGAAACAGTATGCTGTTGGGAGAGTGTTTTTATATTCCCATAGCAGTATTCAGTGGAGTAAATCATTTACTAGATAACGATCGATCAAGCAACAAATTAATCTCACTCATACGGTCATAAATTACTAAAACGTCATTCGTATTTGACAAATAATACAGTTTCTTGTCTCTAATAGTCAACACAATGCAGGGGAAACTGTAAAGTGAACTGCAGTGTGCTAAACTTGCAACAAAAACGTACAACACTCGAACTATAAATGAATTAAACTCACTGAGACTGTCGACAGTTTCTTTTCCATGCATCATTTTATTATATCCATGAATGTGGTTAGTCAAATCATATAAGTGAAATCGCCCTCGAACTCTGTCTTGCCTGCACTCGAGACGGTGACGTACGTGAGCTCCACTGAAAGTCTTCTTTCCTATTGGTTGGGCGCTCGCGAAAATCGCTTATCATTTGCATAAAGTTGAAATTTCTGAACTTTTGTCGTGTGTCTCCTGTCGCTTGACACGCCCACATTCTGTCGCCAACGGTCACTGTCGCTCGTGTCGCCGGAAGTCGCCAGCGCTCCATTGTTGTATGATTTGTAACCAGGCACTAAAGCGATTACCCATAAAACGTGCTTTGAACCAATCGGATTGCTTGGGTCCTTAGCCCGGACTCAACACTTCACTTCACCCCACCGGAAGTCGCCAGCGCTCCATTGAAATGAATGGGATCTTGTCGCTTTGTCGCTGCGTGTCGCTGTCGGTGTGAACGGGGCTTGAGCCACACCGGAAGTCGCGCGCCGGTGACGACAGCATTTTTATTATAAAAAAATGACGGCCGAGAGTTCGGTGGTGGACGGCAAATTCACATTTAAATGTAAGTATTATGTTTCCCGTTAACAAGCCATGGTTAATTTGCTCTGCCTTAGGATTGCAAGTGTCCTGGGACAGGTGAGGGTGTGAGAATCTTGGGAATCCGCTGATCTTGGCCCTGGTTTGTCCTCATGGATGAGGTGTTGGGACAGAGGTACTCCTGTCCTCATTGCCTCAATCCCTGAGGACAAACCAGGGTCAAGATTCAGCAGTCCCACGGTAAGGAGGAGCCAGCAGCACCAGCACCAGCACCAGCACCAGCACCAGCACCAGCAGCATCAGCACCACGAAGAAGAGACAGAGAGGACGAGTTTTTGGACTTGATAAGAGAAGAGATGGGACTGCAGAGGCGAGGAGAGCACAGGAGAGTAGGGAGAGGATGGACAGGCAAGAGAAAGAGTTTTCTCTTCTTGAAAGAATGATTGAGAAATAGTTTATATATATATATTGTCTAAGTTTTTTTAACTTATATTTTTTAAAAGGAAAAAAAAAAGTCCATTTATTTATTTATTTGTATGCAACTTTAAATGTGTAAATAAAAGAAAATTCATTGCCTGGACATTGTTTATTTTTGTAACGACAGTCAATTTTTACATGAAACAAATAATTCTATACCTTTTCCCCCCAACTATTACAACATACGTTAAAAATCTCAAAATCAACATACACATTTAAATCTACAGTACATAAAATAAGAAAGAATGATGTAGACTTGTATTGAGCTGAGTGGGAGACCCTGGTGTGCTGCTGGACCAGGACGGGCTTCACAATAGAGACGCTGGTAAGGCCTCCTGCTGGTGGGACTTCATCTGATGGTCTCTGAGTGTTTGACTGCATATTTCCACTATCCACTAAGTTTTCTACCAACCGGTTTGCAGGGCTGACTCATGAAATAAATATTGAGATACTTTATTATGCTTTATTAATAACCACTAATACCGCATTGGGGAAAAACTACTAGTCATATATTTTAAACCTTAGTAAAGCAAAATTATCTTGCATACTCTAATTTAGGCCTACTTAAGGTCTCAAGAGTAAAAGTATGTATTCTGCAGGGATAAACCTCCTTGTCATTAACAAAGTTTGTAGTTCCTTACATTCCACCACTGGTTATTTTGAAAATGAAAGTAACAACATGTAGGCCTATTGTATTGTCACACAATATTAACAAATTGTTGCTAACTACAGCTCCGTCCCATTTCAAAGGGCGCATCTGAAGCGCTCGGACCGGTCTAGCTTAAGCCTGGTTCACACGGCAGGATAATTAGGCCGATTTTAGTCCCGATTCACCCCTTCCGACAATCTTAAGGATGCTCCGATTATCGTAAAATAATCTGATCAGATATTCCTGCCGTGTGTGGTGTGTTAAGACTGCTCTCGTCTGCTCGGAAGGACATCGGGACCGCTCCGATCTCAAATCGGGGATATCCAACATGTTGGATTTATTTGGCCCGATATCTTCTCGTGTGTGGTGTCCCCCGAGGAAAAACCATAGACAGTATATAAACGGGACAACGAGCACGCAGCCTGTGGACTGTGGCGTGTAGCCAATCAGAAAGCGAGGTACGAGGCGGCGAGGAAGGACCGGGAAACAAAAATCAAATCAAAACAGCCGCGGCATGATGGCGCACCAGAAGACCAGAAAGTCCAACTCGTCGACCTGTGGCACACGGCGAATGTTTGTACAACGTTTTTTTTCCGCTTAAAAACAAAGCACA
>JARPMJ010006694.1:0-5000 GCA_033366665.1 Phoxinus dragarum | reverse complement strand
GCATAGCTGCTTCCACTCCGATTTTTGCCACAGAAGCGACACATCGTGGGCATGCACGGCATGAGACGCAGTACTCGTTCCCTCTCCTAGAGAGAACCGAGGTTACGTTAGTAACCGAGTACGTTCTCTTACGTAGAGTTCTCTCCTACTGCGTCGAATCGACGCTGCGGGAACCCCTGTAAGACGCCGTGCGTGCTCTTGGACCGACCCAGACACCCGAGGGGCGCGCACGCGCCCCGGCATGCCAGAGCCTACACCAAGAGTATACAGGGAGAGCGGCTAGGATAGCATCATCCCTTTATAATAGGGCCCCTAAGGGCATAATAACATATATATGTAAATAATAGATATATATGGGGGGGTAAATAGCATGCTCATGGGACACATTGTCGGTGAGTGATGCTTAAACATTAGTGACCCGGGCCGCAGTGCGGGGCAGGAACACTATACCTGGTCTTAGACGGAGAGCAGTTTAGCCTGCAGTGCAGGAACCTCTAGGTTATAGAACCTTATAAATGTAGACGGGGAGGCCCAGCCTGCCGCCATACAAATATCATGCAAAGAGATTCCGCTATACCAAGCCCACGACGAGGCCATGCCTCTCGTAGAATGTGCTCTGATGCCCAGGGGGCATTCCAAACCTCTAGATGCGTAGGCTAGCGTAATGGCATCCACTACCCATCGAGATAGGCTCTGTTTCGTCGCAGCACGCCCTTTAGAGCGCCCACTGAACGAACGAAGAGCTGCTCCGTCTGCCGAAAAACAGCGGAGCGGGACACGTAAGCTCTTAATGCCCTGACCGGGCAAAGGAAGCTATTTCCGTCCTCAGAGGCCGGCAGAGCCAACAGGGAGATGACCTGAGCCCTGAACGGTGTGTTGAGGGACTTAGGTACATACCCGTGCTTCGGTTTCAACACGACTATAGAGTCGTTGGGCCCGAACTCCATACAAGAGGCTCTTACTGAGAGCGCTTGCAGATCCCCCACACGCTTCACTGAAGCGAGAGCCAAAGAAACATGGTCTTGAGAGACAGATGTTTCATGTCAACTGAGTGAATAGGCTCGAAAGGGGCCCCTTTCATAGCGTTTAACACTGTAGAAAGGTCCCAAACGGGGACTGAGGAGGCCTTGGAGGATTTAACCTTCTGGCTCCCCTAAGGAAACGTACCACCAGGTCGTTTCTGCCCAGTGCATGGCCAAGCGTCGGATTGACGAACGCTGATATGGCTGCCACATAGACTTTGAGCGTGGATGGGGCCCTTATCCAACAGCTCCTGCAGGAAGGAGAGAACCTCCGTTTCACCGCACTGAAGAGGTGATAGACCTTGGTCTGAACACCAGTCAGAGAACACCGACCATTTGGAAGCGTAGAGCCGTCTAGTAGACGGGGCCCTAGCCTGCTCGATCGTGTCTAACACTCCTCTTGGGAGTTTAGCGGGTACCCGTTTATGGCCCACACATGAAGGGACCATAACTCTGGGTGAGGATGCAAAATCGAGCCCCTGGCCTGCGAGAGGAGGTCCCTCCTCACCGGGATCGGCCACGGAGCAGTACTCTTGAGCTGCATCAAGACTGGGAACCAGGGTTGATTCGTCCAGTATGGTGCGACAAGAAGCACTGAGCATCCGCTTTTCCTGATTCGCTCGAGCACTTGGGGGCAGGAGCGAGACAGGGGGAAAAGCATAGAGCGGACGGCGGGGCCAGACTCTGGCCAGCGCGTTCTTGCTCTTTGAAAAGAATTCCGGGCAGTGAGCGTTTTCCTGGTTTGCAAACAGGTCTATCTCCGCTCTGCCGAACGTTTTCCACAGCAGACGCACTGTCTGTGTGTGTAGGGACCATTCTCCTGTCGGAACATTGTTCCGTGAGAGTCTGTCTGGTCCTACATTCAGGCGGCCCGGCACATGGATCGCTCTCAGCGAGCGCAGGTTGTGCTGGGCCCATACCAGTATGCGTTCCGTCAGCCTGTAAAGGTTTCGGGATCTCACGCCACCCTGGCGGTTTATATAGGCTACTACCGACGTGTTGTCCGAACGGACTAGGACGTGGTGTCCTTTTATCCGAGGACAGAAGCGCCTCAGCGCTAAGTCCACTGCCATCATTTCTAGGCAGTTTATGTGCGGTAGTTCGACTCGTTTTGCCCATTGGCCAAAAAACGGTCTGCCTTCGAGCAGTGCTCCCCAGCCTGAGGTGGACGCGTCCGTGGACACCACCTTCAGGCTCGAAGAAGTCCCCAGGCTTACACCTGACCGGTACCAGTCTGACGCTCTCCATGGTGTCAGGGCTGAAACGCATTCCTGATTGACCTTGAGGCGATAACGACCGTGGACCCATGCTCGGCGCGGTACACGCGCTTTTAGCCAGAACTGCAGTGGGCGCATGCGCAGCAGACCCAACTGTAGAGCTGTCGATGCTGCGGCCATGAGGCCTAGCATTTTTTGAAATCTCTTGAGCGGCACTATATGGCTGCTGCGGAAGGATTTCGCCATCCGCAGGGAATTTCGCCTGCGTTGTGATGACACTCGAGCTGTCATAGACAGCGAGTTCAGCTCCAGTCCCAAAAGGAGATCCTTTGACTGGGACACAGTGAGCTTTTCTCCCAATTGACTCTCAGACCTAAGCACTCGAGGTGATCGAGAATTAGGGTCTTGTGGCGGATGAGTTCTGAAGGTGATTGAGCTAGAATCAGCCAATCGTCCAAATAATTCAGAATTCGAATGCCGCGGAGTCTCAGGGGTGCCAGCGCCGCGTCCATGCACACTGTAAATGTACGAGGTGCTAGAGACAGGCCGAATGGCAGGACTGTGTACTGATATGCCTGGCCCTCGAAGGCGAATCTCAAAAATCGCCTGTGACGTGACGCAATTTGTATGTGAAAATACGCGTCTTTCAGATCTATTGCCATAAACCAGTCTCCTCGGCGAACCTGCGCGAGGATGGCTTTGGTCGTGAGCATTCTGAACTTTCGCTTTGTCAGCGCTTTGTTCAGACGCCTGAGATCTAAAATGGGTCTGAGACCCCCGTCTTTTTTCGGTACCAGAAAATATCTGCTGTACAGACCCCCTTCGCTCTGAGCTTGAGATAAAGGCTCTATGGCCCCTTTGCTCAATAACTTCGCTATTTCGGCTCGAAGTAGATGTGCTACTTCTGTTTTCACCGTAGTTTCGACTTTCTCCGTGAAACGGGGAGGGCGTCGATGAAACTGTAGCGAATAGCCTCTTTTTATAGTCTCTAGCACCCATTCTGAGACCCGGGAAGTCTTTCCCATGCATCTGCACGTGTGACTAGGGGTTGAATGTAATCTGGGCCCTGGTCGCGAAATGGCGGCGACACGAGAGCAACCGTGTGCTGTGACATGGACGCCGTGGCGTGTGAGGCGGGGGGCATGTTTAACACAGTATGCATCCCGCGCGCGCTCGGCTCCCTGTGTCGAGAGAGAGCGCGCGGGACGAGTCCCGTAGGGCTCGATATGTTTGTGAATAAACGTGGGCGCTTGGTGGCCGGGCACATTTATAACACCGGGGACACTGTGTTTGTGTACTGACTGACCGTTCGTTAGTTTCGTTTTTACAGAAACCGCGGAACGTGCAGTGTGTAGTGGTTGTGGGCACTGGATAGTGGGCACGCTCACTACATGCAAAGCACAATCGGCATGAGCCGATTTTATGTGTGCAAACCCTGTGTTGAACGGGGCTGTGCTTGTGTGAATGAATGGGCACTGGGTGGGCATTGCAGTTACACACATTACACCATCGGCCTTGGCCGGAACACCAGAAATTAAACTCTTTTTTAGATTTATCTGGGTCGCCGTGAAAACGGCGTTTGTGTGCAGGCAAACGGGCTTTACGGCCGGTTTGTTGGCTGCTAAATACACTGGTACAAACACGGAACTTAGGGCTGTACAAGCGAAAATCTTTGGTGGAAGTCCGGCCGCAGCGGGACCCGAACACCGTCTTTTTCCTAGCAGGGCTAGGATGGCGCCGAGGCCTCGGGCTTGAGTGAAATCTTGGGCCGAGGACCACGCGGTGGCGGGCGGCGTCCGGCGGAGCGAGACCGTGGTCTCTCTCGGGCCTGTTGCTGCTGGGCCGGTGCGGCGGGCGCGGGGCGCTGCTGAGTTCGGGCAGGCGGCTGTTTAGGGCGGCCTGTTACGGAACTGGAGCGCTTTGGCAGAAAATGTCTCATGGCCTGCGAAGTTTTCTGTACCTCGGCGAATCGGTCCGCGAAGTCCTTCACGGAGGATCCGAAGAGGCCCGTCGGTGAAATGGGAGCGTCGAGGAACGCAGAGCGCTCCGACTCCGCCATTTCAGAGAGAGTCAGCCACAAATGTCTCTCGGAAACAGTAGCTGAGGCCATAATCCTGCCGATGGCGTGTGCGGCGGACTTTGTGGCGCGAAGAGCTAGGTCTGTGGCGCTACGTAAGTCCGGAACACTGATCGCGCCCGGGCCTTCCTCGTCTAGCTTGCAGAGGAGGTTAGCCTGGTGGATTTGGAGCACCGCCATGGTGTGCAGCGCCGATGCAGCTTGTCCGGCGGCGGAATACACGCGGGCCGTTCAGAGCTGACGATGTGCGCAAGCTTTCGATGGTAGGACTCCCTTAGTCCGCCGTCCAGCAGAGGGTGGGACAAAGTGAGTCGCTACAGCCTCCTCGACCGGAGGGAGGAGCGTGGTAGCCTCTGTCTCGAGCACCGTCCACTACGGAGAATGCTGGCGAGGCAGAAGTACGCACTCTGGCTGAAAAAGGCGCCTTCCACGATTTCGCTACCTCTTCGTGAAGCTCAGGAAGAAATGGTGCTTGTCTGGAGGGGGGGCGCAGCGCGGTCTCCAGAGAGGAAGCGGCCATCAGCCGGTTGAGTGCAGGTTGTTCGGGCGTCGACCACTCGAGGCCGAGGCTCGACACGGCCTGTGTGAGCAGACGCATCAGCTCTGTCTCGATGCTGATCTTCCCTCCTCGACGTTCCGGAACGGCGGGGGAGGGAGGTCCACAGAGCTCGCCCATCCCTCACT
>JARPMJ010006693.1:0-50190 GCA_033366665.1 Phoxinus dragarum | reverse complement strand
CTTTATGCTATTGTGTAGCTGAATAACTGTTAATGTGTTACGTTAACATACCGGACACCTATTCAGCCTGTTGTTCTGTGTGATATTGTGTAGTCGAATAACTTGCCTTTCCAGATTAAATGTCTGTTCTTGGTCTTGGATCTTGTGAAATAAATTTCTAAATAAATGCGACTTATAGTCCAGTGCGATTTATAGATGTTTTTTTTTCCTCTTCATGACGTATTTTTTTTGACTGATGCTTATACTACGGACTACGGAGCGATTTATAGTCCGGAAAATACGGTACATGTAGTTAATTAACAGTAATTATTTGAAGTACAATGTAACTACGCCACCTTAAAATAAAGTGTAACCAACTTATCATGTTAATTTATATAGCACTTTTCACAATATTGTTTCACAGCAGTTTTACAGAAAATCATACTGTAAATATTTATAATACTTTAATATCTCAATGCCTTAACTTTTAATATATTGGGCAATAGTTTACATTTTTCAATGATATAACAATCAAGTAGTTGAGATTGCTGTTTGTATCCGGGTAAGGTTGGATATACTTATAGTAGTTGTTTCAATCATTATTAATCATTCATTATTTAATCAATTTGGGTCATTAATGTGTCATATGTGGCAATATTGAGAATTATCATATGAAAGCTGAGGGTTTTTATATTTATAAAAATTTGATATAGTGACAAACCTAATTACTATTTGGGTGTGCATCACAGAAAAAAAAATGGTTTAAAATTTCGATCATATCACCCACCTAAAGCAGTTTAACTGAGGAGGAAAATCATGGCATAATATTTATACATAACACATTGTACAAAGTACATGATATCTTTAGTCCACTTTCCACAGAGTTTACATCATAACCAGTAAGGCTTATGTTTAATTAAGATTCTTAATTAAACATAATTAAGGATGCCTCCTTGTATTACAATGATCATTTGAATAGCTAATGAACTAAAAAAAGCAGAGAAAACTATTACTAATTATATTGAACATTAGACTATAGACTTAAATAACTGAAGGGCAATCCCGGGGAGAAATCCATTCACTTTAACGGTGAAATTGACCAGGAAATCTTTCACACATAAAGAGTAAAGACTTCACAAAGGGAATCTGAAAGGTCAGAAAATTGCAGCAGAAGATGTGAAAATCTAACCCGAAACCTCCAAACGTGGCAGTTTTGTGGCAGAAGTTCAATGTTTTACAATCCTCAATTGGCGAATAAATAAATGAAGGCTTCTTTTGTTCAAACTTTAAATGATTTTATGACCATATGACTGTCAGATAAGCTGTACAGCGCTGCGGTGTGTGTGTGTGTGTGTGTGTGTGTGTGTGTGTGTGTGTGTGTCGTGTGTGTGTGTGTGTGTGTGTGTGTGTGTGCACATTGTGGCAGAGTTTGATGTCTCAGACGCACTCCCAGATGTTGACTATTGCAATATTAAAGTATCTTGTGTAAATGTCACTGAGTGCAGTAAGTGAGCGTGAGAAGAGAGAGTGGGTGCGGGAGCGAGAGGAAGATGGAGGCAGGTGAGACAGATTAACTACGAGTAGAACAGAATGCTAATGTACTGCTGACTGCATACTGCGCAGTATATGCTACGTGCTGCCTATTTGGTAGAAATAGCATGGTAAGTTTCCAACTAGAATTGTATATTCCCTGATGTGGGTGATTTCTGTGTGGTTGCTTACTGGCCCAAAAGAGCCATAGATTGCAGTGAAGTCTTTAAATAGGTTCACTCTTAAAAATAAAGGCTTTTTTCTCAGTTTCATGGATGTTAATGGTTTTTCATGGAACAATAGATGCCAATAAAGAACCATTAATTTTAAGAGTGCATAGTGACAAAAATAGTCAAACAATCTAAAGAACACCTTTTTTCCACTATTAAGAATAATAGTGTTTTTTAATAATCATCTAGTTTTTAATAATCTTATAGATTTACATTGAACACTCTTAAGAATTTGGCTCTCAATTGACATATGGTTCCTTTAAGAACCTTTAACCTTCCATGGAACCTTTTCAATGCATTAAAGGTTCTTAAAGGAACCATAGAAGCCAATTGAGAGACAAATTCTTAAGAGTGTTCAATGTAAATCTATAAGATTATAAAAAAATAGACAATTATATCATCATTATGACCCTGTCATTTCAAAACAGTTCCAATTCTTTCTTATGAGAAGCACAAAAGATGATATTTTGAAGAACCTTGACGGCCCAACTTTGTATCCCAATGACTGTCTGAGATTTTTTCAGAATATCTTCTTTTGTGTTCCACAGAAGAAATAAATGCATACAGGTTTGGAACGACATAAATGATCGTTTTCAGTTTTTTTCAGGAATCATTGAAATTTGAATGTAATACCAGAGATGGTCTTATTGGGAGATACGAGGATCTGTGGCGCTACCATTAAAAAAACATAATGGCTAACTTTGATCATGTGTGCCTTGATAACCAATCACATTACAGCCTCGGTGTCATTGAATTTCATTCAGAGTTATGAGACAATCAATGACTGTAAACTGAATCATACCTGTTGCGCGATAATCCGTGATAAAAAGGAGTTTATGTTGTTGTGGTTTATTATGTTTATATGCGGCATCATCAATGAGGGGCTGCTGCCTTACCTATCGTTTTTTTTGTTTGTTTAGAATATGATTAAAGTTCCATCCATCCATCTTCTTCCGCTTATCCGGGGCCGGGGTCGCGGGGGGGCAGCAGTCTAAGCAGAGATGCCCAGACTTCCCTCTCCCTAGCCACTTCCTCTAGCTCTTCCGGGGGGACTCCAAGGCGTTCCCAGGCCAGCCGGGAGACATAGTCTCTCCAGCGTGTCCTAGGTCTTCCCCGGGGGTCTCCTCCCGGTGGGACGCGCCCGGAACACCTTCCCCGGGAAGGTGTCCAGGAGACATCCGGAGCCGATGCCCGAGCCACCTCAGCTGACCCCCTCTCGATGCGGAGGAGCAGCGGCTCTACTCTGAGCTCCTCCCGAGGTGACCGAGCTCCTCACCCTATCTCTAAGGGATCGCCCAGCCACCCTGCGGAGAAAGCTCATTTCGGCCGCCTGTATCCGGGATCTTGTTCTTTCGGTCATGACCCAAAGCTCATGACCATAGGTGAGAGTAGGAACGTAGATTGACCGGTAAATCGAAAGCTTCGCCTTGCGGCTCAGCTCTTTCTTCACCACGACAGACCGGTACATCGACCGCATTACTGCAGAAGCTGCACCGATCCGTCTGTCAATCTCCCGTTCCATCCCTTCCCTCACTCGTGAACAAAAACCCCAAGATACTTAAACTCCTCCACTTGAGGCAGGAACTCTCCACCAACCTGAAGTAGGCAAGCCACCTTTTTCCGACTGAGGACCATGGCCTCGGATTTGGAGGTGCTGATTCTCATCCCAGCCGCTTCACACTCGGCTGCAAACCATCCTAGGTGAGGTGTCACATCCTAGGCTGAAGGTCCTGGTCTGAAGGGGCCAACACGACAACATCATCTGCAAAGAGCAGAGATGAAATCGTGTTGTTCCCAAACCCGACTCCCAAACCTGCCTCAAGTGGAGGAGTTCAAGTATGATTAAAGTTATGTTTATCTTTTGCCGGTTTCCCACCTTCTCCTTCCCTGAACTTTACCTACATTGGTGTAAAAACCCAGGGAGGAAGGATGGACATGCTGTCTGAGAGCCCTAGGTGCTAAGGGGGATCGCGGTGCTGTGGAGATGGGCAGCATGAAGGATGACCGCCAGTGGCTGCCCGAGGCGGGTGGTGCCGGAGCGGTTCTGCAACAGGTGGGGGCGGTCGCTCGCTGCCGTGCTCCTGGTTCGAGGAGGGGTGGTTGCCGTCGGTGAGGGGAACGGGAAGAGTTGCCACACAGCTGCCGTCTGCCATTATGGGGAGGAGCAGACAGATACCCCTTTTCCACCAAGGCAGCTTGAGTGCTGGTTCAGAGCCAGAGCCTAGTTTCAAATTAGTTCTTTGTCTTTCTTTCGACACCCAAAGCAGCACCAGCTCTGAACCAGGAAAAGTGGTTCGTAAGTAGCACCAATACATTGCTGGTCTAGAAGTAAGAACCACTTGCGTCAGGGGCCGGGGGCGGGGTTACCGTGAGCAACAAGATGAACAGAAACTTGTGACCGCTGTTTTTTAAATAGCAGCTAATCAAGCTAATAGCAGCTCGATTATAATCTCCATCTATGCAAATCGCGGCGAGCTGCAAACGCGTTGTATTCGCCATGTTTGGATGCCGATGAAGGTTGGCAAAGCCATGAGAATCAATAGTAGCGACTGCCATTGTCGATGTACTGATTGTTCGAGATGCATCGGAGCTGCGGGAGTGTTTGGAGAGCATACGACTCCTTGTGCTTTTGGATCGCTCTCGCAGTGCTTTGATGTCATGCACCGATCGACCTGTGAGAAGCCGATGCATCTCGAACAAGCCTGGTGTGTTTGTGTTCGGCACTGCCGCACTAGCGTTGCTGAACAACATGAGATGTTTACAGTGACATAAGACCTGGCCTGTGGAAAGGCAAACCGGTTCTTAGAAGGCTCGTCAGTCGAGCCAACTCCGAACCGGCAATAGCTCTGGCTTTGAACTACCACCTGGTTCATGCTGGTGGAAAATCGGTTTAAAGTGAGGGGAATAGGGAGTCAGAGGAGACATCATTGTCCACCATGAGGCAGGGGAGTACGGAGCCGTCCACGGAGTAGCGGTCCAGTAGCATCGCATGGCACCGCAAGTGAGAGCTTCTCGGCTGGTTGAGGGAAGGCCGAGCAGCAGTGTGTCCGGGAAACGGACCAAGATTATAATTTTTTTCCTCTCTGTCTCTCCTTATCCTTCCGTCTCTTTTTATCTCACCTCGTCCATCCTTACCCCCAGGTGGAGGGGGGTGACTGGAGCACCATATTGTTTATATGCAGCAGTCGTCTGTGAGGGGCTTTACTTTTATTTTTTGTTTATTTTATGATTCAATTTATGTTGATCGTTTGCCAGTTACCGCCTCCTCCTTCCCTGAGCCTTAAAGTCCCCCTGTAGTCAATAATTGTATCCCTTAAAACTTGTCTTTGATCACCTAAATGACATATTTTAATATAAATTTTTTCCTTGAAAAATATTTCCTCATGTCTTAAAATATCTTGAATGTAACTCTACAACCTTGCCTCATTTAGTATACGCGGTTCTATGACTATGCAAATGAGCCCCGCCTCCACTCACTCACACCAGCACAGAGATCCACTTGTTGACGATCACACATTGACGTGATTGGTTACAAGGTAGTTTGTGACGTCAGAAACACCAATGATTTCAAACCGCGTTTTTGAGACTGTCTTTGGTTTTAAGGAGAAAATACTCAGCAATGGTGTTGACTTGGTTTGCCTTAAAGCATATTAAAAACACACCCACACTAGCCGCGTTTCCATTACCCTTCAAATTGCGCAAATTGAAATTGCAAATTGAATATACGCCCAATGGAAACATGTCGATTTCGCAATAACTCCCCATTTATCGCAAAAAAAAAAGTTGTTACGCTTTCATGAGGTGGTTTTTCAGGCAGTTCGAAAAATTTATATTTCGGAAAACTGCAACGGAAACAGTTTTTTTTGCATTTACAGGTCACCTGAAGTAGATGGTATGGTATGTTTGGACCGAAGACAAGACAGAGTCCTTTATTAAACTTAAGTAATTACGAGAATACTGGATTCTAAACAACAAAGAAATGCCACAATTTATCAAGACCTTGAATCAGATATGAGGGAGAAACACCCAGAAACACCATGTGGCCGCTCACAAGTACAGTATAAGGGGCTTTAATTGCTATTAATGCTTGGATAACACACCTACGTCTCCTTACATGGAAAATAATGGCTAGTTCGGTGGGCGGGTGGCTGGGATACATGATGTAAACCTATCCGTTGTCAGAATTTTTTGGAATGACTTATCGCGAGAGGGAAAAAATTACGCTTCAGTCGCATACCATTGGCATTGGTGAATGGAAACGCCGTCATTTCGCAATAGTTTTTTATTGACATTTAGAAAATATGGCAAATCTGTATTGGAAACGCGGCTATAGACATAAACAGACATTAAAAGCTTGATTTTCACCACAGGAGGACTTTTAACTGCTACAGAATACAGATATTTTTTTTATAGTAGCCTACTTTTAATGTTTACCTGAAGCATCAGACAGTCCTATACCTTCCCCGGGGCTTTGGTTTGGGGATGTTGTTAAAGTAGTGAGGTGTCACAAACAATCAAGCACTTTCACTCTGTGTGCTGCATGGCCCATAGTGCTGTACTCATATTTGGCTTTTTAATAATGAAACGCTTTTTTGGAAAGGCAAGATGAAAAATTCATACAGAAATCTGAAGATATGCCATGAAATCAAGCCCAACGCTCTTACTGACACCGGTGGGGTCACACTCACTCTCCACGAGCTCAATAATTCAGCAGTGAGAGAAGATACTATAGTAAACCTAAAAGTGTGAGACACTTTAACTTACTACAGCCAGGTCAGACTGAACTGCAGCAGGCTTTCATTCATTTGTGGCACTGATGTGAAGACATTTGTGTGTGCGCACATCATGTGCTTGTATGTCTGCCTCATTGCAAGAAGCTTCTGAAATAATAAGCGGTGCGTGTTAGCAGTCACCACTAGACCTTGGGTCACAGCCAGAAGGGGGCCAATTATAATTGATGGAATCTTTTTGATTTACTGTTCCATTCATATCCATTTGTGTCATGCTCCATATATCACAATTTCCTATGCAAATGATCCGCTTACACATCACTTTGATTAATGACGCGTTGACAGTCGCATTAGGGGCCGTTTTACGCGATGCTTTCAATGTACAGTATCCTGGTGAGAAGCAGTAGGAGTCGCACTGACATCTGGTGTGCTTTACTAGGCACTGCAGGAGAGAAATAAGGTGTTGCCTTTGGAGCATTACGTCATGGCACATCGTTAAGATTGTTTTAATAGCATAGCCTTTACCTTGTTCGATCCGCTTCTCCTCGTCTCTTTGTTCTTGTTTAGCAGCTTCACATCTGGAGAGTTTAGCCTTTCATCAGAACAGGCCCCCCATCAAAAAAGTGACACTATTTATAAATACTCTTTATATATATATTAATATCCAAAACATTATATATATATATATATATATATATATATATATAATATATATATATATATATATATATATATATATATATATATATAATGTTTTGGATATTAATTGTCTTTACCTGCTGCTGTAGCCGAGACTGTATCTCGTTCACAAGCTGCACGCGCGCAATGAGCTGCCTAAACTCTTGACACGATGTAAGATAGTCTATTTGCAAGTTTTTTTCATATAGCACAAAGGATTGCAGGTGAATATCACTTCATCAAGCTCTAGTTTTGTTTTCTGTCTTATACCTCGTTATGGTGTAAGAAACCGTTGCAAACGATTCGGTGCGAGATTGAACAGCCCGAATGAAACAAACTGAATCGCGTTTCTGTCCCGGTTTTAGCGATTAGATTATGGCAAGCCAGATTGGACATTTATTCATTCCCAGGATGTGTATTCTTGATATCGACAATTCAACTTTCTGTAGTTAAAATGCTAATTATCTTGATATCAGGAATTACATTTCCACTAGGCCTAGTAAAAATGGTAGGCTGATTCTTGATATCAATGATATCACTCGCTGAAGTACCAATTCTTGATATCAATAATTAAATTGTATAACTAGGCTAATTCTTGATATCTGTAGCCTAATTGTATTTTCACTATAAACATCACCATAGTCTGCCATTCAAATTAAATTGATATCAAGAATTGATTTCTTATTGAAATTCTGATTTCACATATCAAAAATCCAATTCTTACTAGTAAAAATCATATTTTTATATATCAATAATTAACCTACTTTTGTTACTAGTAAAGCTATAAATTCTTGATATCAAGAACAGTAAACAGTCTTTTTATCTGGATTTTTTTTTTTTATCCAGATAAATATCACATTAAGATTTTTGTGAATATTTTGTCATTTACTATACAAGGCAGTAATTGTCAACTGATGTAAATAAAATAATTAACTATTTAGAACATTTGCTAGCTATAAAAATTAGCCTTACAAAGACCAAGTAAGTAGCTAATCTTATTTCAAAAATACTTCAAATGTCTTTTCCACTATGCATAGTTCAAGATGTTGTGGGAAATGGCATTTGCTGGTTTAGAAAAATGACTCTTATCCTGTGATGTACTGTATATGATGGACATTGTAACATTTAGAGTTAGCCTCAGTCTCCCCCTCACCATCGTGATGATTCGGGCCACAGATTGATTATGGACCTGCAAGGCCCTGTGGACACACTCTTTGGAAGATCCCTCTGGTCACACACTCTCAAAGCTGCAAAGGTGTTCAGAATAAAGGATTAGCGCTGTAGAGTCGCCTGGAACAAATATCATTTCCTCGTTTTCCTCGTTTATTTCACACTCTGCCAAGAGTCACTGGCACACTTTCAAGAGTTGTCCATCTATCCATTTTTTTTTTTTGTATTTTCATGTTATAACTGTGAAGCTGCTTTGATACAATCTGTATTGTAAAAAGCGCTATATAAATAAAGATGACTTGACTTGACTTGACTATCCGAGTGTCGGGCCATTGCAGGACATTAGCTCTGCTCTTACACTTTACTCCTAACTGTATCTTAAAGGGAACCCGTAAGACTTTCATTCATCTTCGGAACACAAATGAAGATCTTTTTGATGAAATCTGAGAGTTTTCTGTCCCTCCGTTGATAGCTACGCAACTACCACTTTGACGCTTTAAAAAGTTAAAGGTGGGGTATGTGATTTGCAAAACGGCTGGCAGATTTTGAAAATACACAACTCAAATGGTCCTACCTTCTTTCATTTGACTCCACCCATTCAAAGAACATGGACATGGATGGGGGAGGGGGGGATGGTACGACCGTTTGATTGACACACTTACTGTCCAATGATTCTAGGTGGTCTTGGAAATGAATGGCTGGAGTTTTTCGAGTCCTGCCCGTTCCACAGATGATTAAATTGCTTAATTTTTATTTCAGTGCTTCTAACTCAGTGGCTGTAAGTGGGTTAGGAATAGGATTTTAAGTGATTTTGAAAAAATGGCCAAAAAAGAGAATTACATACCCCACCTTTAATAAAGAGATCATAAAACTAATCCATATGATTTGAGCGGTTTAGTCCAAATTTTCTGAAGAGACTCGAACGCTTTATATGATGAACAGATTGAATTTAGGATTTTATTCACATATAAATATTGATCATCTCACACATCAGTTGTGGTAATGGAAGCTCAAGCATGTTCATTTGATGAACATGCTTGAGGTTCGTTCTCGTGTTACGCATCACGTTTGAGCTTCAGCAAGAACCAATGAGGTTCATTCTCGTGTTACGCATCACGTTTGAGCTTCAGCAAGAACCAATGAGGTTCATTCTCGTGTTACGCATCACGGTTGAGCTTCTGCAAGAACCAATGAGGTTCATTCTTGTGTTACGCATCACGTTTGAGCTTCTGCAAGAACCAATGAGGTTCATTCTCGTGTTACGCATCACGTTTGAGCTTCTGCAAGAACCAATGAGGTTCATTCTCGTGTTACGCATCACGTTTGAGCTTCTGCAAGAACCAATGAGGTTCATTCTCGTGTTACGCATCACGTTTGAGCTTCTGCAAGAACCAATAAGGTTCATTCTCGTGTTACGCATCACGTTTGAGCTTCAGCAAGAACCAATGAGGTTCATTCTCGTGTTACGCATCACGTTTGAGCTTCTGCAAGAACCAATAAGGTTCATTCTCGTGTTACGCATCACGTTTGAGCTTCTGCAAGAACCAATGAGGATCGTTCTCGTGTTACGCATCACGTTTGAGCTTCTGCAAGAACCAATGAGGATCGTTCTCGTGTTACGCATCACGTTTGAGCTTCTGCAAGAACCAATGAGGATCGTTCTCGTGTTACGCATCACGTTTGAGCTTCTGCAAGAACCAATGAGGATCGTTCTCATGTTACGCATCACGTTTGAGCTTCTGCGAGAACCAATGAGGATTGTTCTCGTGTTACGCATCACGTTTGAGCTTCTGCAAGAACCAATGAGGATCGTTCTCGTGTTACGCATCACGTTTGAGCTTCTGCAAGAACCAATGAGGATCGTTCTCGTGTTACGCATCACGTTTGAGCTTCTGCAAGAACCAATGAGTTCGGTTGAGCTTCTGTTTATGTTCGATGATCAATGTTTAAATAAAAATTTAATCTGTTCATCACAACTTGATTAAACTAAATTTGGACTAAACCACTCAGTTTATATGGATTAGTTTTACGATCTCTAAATGATCTTTTTGACGTGTCAAAGTGGTATTTGTGTATCTGTCAACGGAGGGACATAAGGATCTCAGATTTCATCAAAAAAATCTTAATTTGTGTTCTGAAGATGATCGCAAATCTTACAGGGTTGGAACGACATGCGGAAGAGTAATTAATGACAGAATTTTAATTTTTGGGTGAACTAACCCTTAACTTTTGGAGACAACTCTCAAAAGATTTTGCAATGGATCTGAACAATGAAATGAACCCCAATGGCATCATAGCAAAGAAATATCTCAAATGGCTTTGGAAGGAAAGATATTTTTATATTTATGCTTTGGATTGTATGCTTGGATCTCATTTATTCGTACAACAGTTCATTTAATTTCAGCTGTATAATTCTTCTTTATTACAAAACATTTTTTGGCAGAGACAAAAAACAACATTTAAGTTATCAAGAAACATTTTTTTTTTAAAGAAATCAAAACATGCAAATTAGAACTTTAACATAACATAACACAGACCAAACTCAAGCCAAAAGACAGACACAGCAAGCTCACCCTTTATACATCAAATCATTTCTATTAAAATTTCGCTATCAGTGCACGTGATCTTATAAGAGCAGATGACTTGTTCTTACTGACAAATTAAACAACAAAAATCTAAACTACGTTAAGCAGAAAACCATTAACACTGTGAATAAAGATATAAAAAGCAAGTAAAAAGAAATAAATACAAAAAATTACGGTTTTAAAGCCCAAAACACATCGACATGACAAACTTGTGCGACAGAAGAAATCAAAATTCAAAGTTACCTAAAACAATAGTGTAAAATCAGTGTGTTCATCATCCCTTAAAAGACAAAGTCAAACTCATTTTCATAATACGGCGTGACGTAACTCTGCTGAAAGATACTTTGAAAGATAGCAAAGTCATGCATTTGAACCCCTTGGAGATGCACATCAGAATGTGCTGAAATTGTTCCGCTCGTTTCCATCAATTTAAAGCTGATAGAAGCATCGCTTGTGAAAAACAAAGGCATAAACCCCCCCCGACTTACGCATCTCGTGTGCAAAACAGTATTACAGACAATATTATCCTCCATTAACTGATTATTTTGGCAGAAACAAAAGACGAATATGATATTTCAATAAAAACAGTGCCAAACAATCAATCTGACTGTTAAATTGTTCATACCTGACAGCTTCACACCTCTTAAAAAGAAAAGCGTAGTTTATAAAACAATGTTGGAGGTGTTTAACTGGGACTCGACGCCTGCTTGCATCTTAATAAAACCGTCAGCTCAGCGCGCAGTCGGAATCCTAAATGTTGTTTGGTCGTTTATACAGTGCATACTGCAGAAAGACTCGACACGAAGATGCCTGGATGCTTGTACGTCAAACTACAAGTTGAAAATATTGCAAGACTAACGGCTGTGAGGATGGTTAATAAAAAAGAGAAATAGGAAGGGATGCCATTGCCATCTTCCAGCGTGGATGTGATTGTGAAAGCCCTTAAGAATGTGAGGGATTGATTGTGTCTTGTGAACCGCAGCCCTTTCAGTCGATAGATAAGAGTTGAACAGGCCGTGGATGTTCAGATCCCTCAGCTCAGTAGAAGAGACAAGAGTGTGCACACTATTACAGAAGCACAACATTTCAAGTACACCGATAGAGATGGCGGCAATGCGATTTTGAAAGCCGCCGATTCACATATACAAACTTTTTGAAATCAGTCGGGGTTCAGACTACACGTAGGTAGGATGGGGATATACATAGGTGGGGATTCGTAAACGACAGTGGGTGTTGCTGGCGAGCGATAGCGGATGCGCTTCAGCAACACGGTGAGTACTGGAATTAGCATTAAAGGGGTGATGAACTGAGAAATCAAATTTTCCTTGAGCTTTTGACAGTGAAACTCAGAAAATTAGAATATCGTGCTTAAGTTAATTTATTTCAGTAATTCAACTGAAAAGGTGAAAGTAATATATTATATAGACTCATTACATGCTAAGTGAGATATTTCAAGCCTTTATTTGTTATAATTTTGATGATTATGGCTTAGGCCTACAGCTTATGAAAACCCCAAATTCAAATTTAGAATATTGTGAAAAGGTTTTCATAAGCTGTAAGTCATAATCATCAAAATTATAATAAATAAAGGCTTAAAATATCTCACTTTGCATGTAATGAGTCTATATAATATATTAGTTTCACCTTTTAAGTTGAATTACTGAAATAAATGAACTTTTGCACGATATTCTAATTTTTCGAGTTTCACCTGTAAGAGGTCATCATACTATAAGAATATCCTGTAAGTTTCAGAACTGAAAACTTCCTTGTTAGTCCAATAAAAGCTTGTATTGACCGCAGGCACAGCGAACGACAGGTTTTTCAAAGTGGGGATCTATGACGTCACAGGGTATCAAACCCCGCCTCCGCAGAAGATCCACGCCTACTTCAACACTGCATGTTTAGCCCCGCCCACCGACACACGTATTACATGAAACTCATTATAATATGCAAAACTGTTATCCAATCATAGCAGTGGGCATTTACTTCCAAGTATTCAATGCACACGCCCATAAAAACAGAGCGTTTCAGGAGCTAGACTCAAAACCAGGGTAGAAAATAGCCGATAACTTATTAATTTAGATGTTTTTTAATGTAAAAACCAAGCGAACGTCATAAGTTGACCTCTGACAACAATATAAACATTTTTACAAAGCCAGTTCATGACCCCTTTAAGCTAAAACACTGCTTCGCATCTGAAATCGCAAACTTCCCTACTATATAGTAGGCAAAAGAAGTATGTGACACAGATGATCTACTACTTCCGGTGAGTGTGCATCCAATGGACACTTCACTATCCCATGAGGCCACGGGAGAGGATTTGTGAATGGCAGTAAAGTGACCAAACTGATGCTGGTAGGTCACATGATAATGACAACATGGTGAATGTAGTACATCCAGATTACATCCATACTATATAGAACATACTTTTTTAGCAGTCGTGAAGTAATTACTTTTACCTACTCAAGACAGTATGCGATTTCGGACGCTGCCAGCATTTATTTCGATAGATATGAGTGTATTTGTTTACACTAATTTCCTGAAGTCAGTCACAGGTTCAGCCTTCTCTATCATCAAACGTTGTTAAGGACGGCATGCAATGATTGGTCGAGAAGCAACGTGTAGTCTGACATGTTTCTTTTCCACAACACAAGAATTTAGGAGTCCAAATCTGCCACAGTGACTATCGTAACAGACAAAAATATTGTGTAAACCCGGGATAAGTTAGTGATGGTATATAAAGTGATCTCTACACACTTCACGTGATAACTAGCAATAAAAACACACAAGGCAGAAAAAGGTGAATCTCACAGAAACTGTCAAGAAACGTCTAAGTATATTTCACATCAAAAACACCAAAAGAGAAATTATTTTGCATTAAAAAATTGAAAACAAATTATAGTACTCGTTTTATTGCCATAGTGGCAAAATTAATATATGAAAAATGTAAGTTTAATAATTTTTTCACATTTTTAACTACACATGGTTGCATCTGTACACAATTTCTGATTTTAATTTTAAAAAAAAATCATTACTGCATACAAGTAAAGAGAATAAGATTTTTTTGCACAATTTGGGAGAGGGAATTGTGGTTAACCATCATTTAATGGTCCATATAATATAATATAATATAATATATTTTCTTTCTATATAATTTTTTCTTGTGATTTTGAGTAGACATTTCTTTGAGATTCACCCAAAAGTGTGGGTAGGAGAAAATATCCTGATCAATTTCCTTGACAAAAATACAATGTATTGTAACTGGTGATTCAGTGACTTAGTATGGTCTGACTTCATAGGTTTCTAAAAATGTAAAACGTTTAAAATACTATACCATGCAAACATCGAGAAAACTTCTGAAAGTAGTGATATGTAAATGGCCTGTACACGATTCTCATAAAGCTTTGCTCGGTGGATACTTAAAATCCACTCTAATTCTCACATATGGCTTTGCTCTCTTGCGGCTTTCTTGACCACTATTCCCTAACATTACATCTTTCCCTGATCTCAGTTTCACGCGTTTCAATCGTCTTTGCGCTTAAAGAACTCTCCAAATGCAAGTGGATGCCCACCACATGACATAGCATTATTACATTCATTTTTTTACATGTCTATAATCTCCTCAAATCACGAAGAAAAAAAATTGCAATGGAAACCCCATCTGAGTTTCCTTTATAATGTAGATCATTTCCTTGGCATCGTGTTTACAGAGAGTCGCTGTGATTAAAAATCCTCTTTTCCTCCAAATGACTTGAAAATATTGATCTTGCCAGCACAGGGTTTTACTCCTCAAGAGTTGAATTTGTCGGCATATCAATGTTATATTATTTCGCTTAGTCTTTTCTACAGGTCTTTTTCATCCTGCAAAGCCTTTGCAACACATTCTCTCACCACATCAGAGCAACGGGAGCTGTCACAGTTTAGGACCCTCGTGGGGATTCAGAGATTGGCTATTCTGCGTCTTGGAATGGGAAGCGGATGAGGAAGAGGAGGAAGTTGAGGAAGAGGATGAGCTGCGTCTCGTCTCCACACCGGTACTGGTCATTTTCATCTTCCGACGTTTGGCTAGCGGCGCGTTGTCGACGCTCTTGAGGAAAAACCCCTCACGCTTCCCCCGGTTAAACGCCTGTGGGAGCAAAGAGATATCATGAGGTTAAGTGTAAAGTGCAAAACAATTTCTAAGGACGTATTGATATTATTCAGCGATTAAGATGTGTACATGCCTGTTTATTGCGACTAAAATCATCATACGGCACATAGTTTAATGTGAGTGTGGTTACTACGATTATGAGCTTAATCGCATTACTTTGATCTGAGAATTAAAAGTAAAGTCTAATCCCAATAGCCTACGGTCTTAATTGGCTGCCCGCCAACGTCTACTTTGAGACTGTCTTTGGTTCACAGCAGTTTTAAGGAGAAAATACTCCGCAATGGTGTTGACTGAATTTGCACATGCTAAGCATATTTAAAACACCACATAGACATAAACAACATTAAAAGCTTGATTTTCACCACAGGATGACTTTAACTGTTTTTTGTTTTTTTTTATACCTTTTTTGTATGTAAACCTATTGTAGGAGAAACCTTTAATATATCATATAAGCATAATAGATGCACTTTATTCAAAAAGTGCACTCAAATATCATTTGAGTTTCAAAGATAAACAAAAGTCTTATCATCAATGTATTTTGTACTGTATGTAGGTAAGATGTAGATGAACTGGTTAATCTCCCTTAGGCCGTGTGTCACTGTCACCAAAGGGGGGTTTTTCACGCGGCTGGTGTATTTTTTCCATTTTTTTCAATGGGAGCGCTGCGTTTTTTAAACGCCATGAGCGTAACGAGACGCTGAGTGCTAGGCGTTTTTTACAGGTCGCCGAGATTTGAAGTCACGGTCACTTTTTACCCAACCGACCAATCACAGTGGAGGAGGGGCGGGACTAATACCACATCAACCAACTGTCACAACATTCTTTCTGTACAACGACATCAACCAGCAGAGCTAACAGAACAAGTAAACTGTGCCGCGAATATTCTGTATCATAGCAACGAAACGTCAACTGAAAAAACGCTGCACTGCCAAAACCATAGATATACTGTACATAATAAAGGCTAGATGTCTTCTCTAACGTCATCACCCGGTGGCCATCTGGTCACAGGCAAGCTTTCTGGCGGGCTCTGTGGTACCTGATGTAAGGTGAGTGATCTGCACGAACACAAATACTATTATCTCGCTGAAATCTTGACGGATTTACAAACGGTTTGGTTTCTTACAAACGTTATTAATGTGACTATAATTCTGGCTGCTTGAACATGTTGAAATATATAATATTATAATTATTCATAAGAATGCAGTGTCTACAACTACATCTCTGACGTTTATAACAAACCAACCCTTTTGAAAATCGGTAGAAAATTTAGCAAGTTATGGTTATTTAAAAAGTACATGCACCATTAAAACACAATGTTATGAGTGAGCGAGCTGACTGTGACAAGATGGCCGCCAGGTGCGGACGTCGACCTCCATTGGCCAGCAGCGCGGACGAGACATCTAGCCTTTATTATATATATCTATGGCCAAAACGCTCTCAAGCGCCCACAGCTAGCCGTTTTCAGCCGGCTAAAAACGCTTTGGTGGACACACGGCCTTATGCTGGGCAAGGAAAGGATGTACCAACATCAGAAATAATAAAAGCAAACATTATTTTTGTTATTCCATTTGTTACGGCTATTAACTTTACATAACAAATAACATTCCTCATGACAAGAATTTTACTCTGGTGCATCACTACTCAATACAGAAGACAAAAATTTAAACACTCAACCTTGAAGGTGGCATTGACATAGGTACGGACAGTCGGGCCGGTGGACTCCAGAACATCAGGGGTGCAGAGCGGGGTGGAGGACATGACGCCACCTCCCTGAAGCCAGGCGTTCTCTTTCAGAGCCGAGAGCTTCAGCCGTCGCTCAGGATCTACGGTTAACAAACCTGTGAAGATGAAGAGGGAGATAAAACTTGAGATGGAAGCTAATTTGGGGGCTGCCAATATAAGGATCCTTCAGCCACTAAACCACCATCCTCAGGGACCATCACACTCTTTCCTTCCACCAGGGCACTGAACCTCATCCATCTCAATCTAGATGATCAAATGACAGCTATAATAACAAGCACTTGTGCTGAAATTGGACTGAAATGCGTTCGAGTGCCTGTGGGTCTCTGATGGCTGGGTCAGGAATCACTCATCGAAAGCTTTGGAGTGGTATAAAGGTATTAAAACGTATTTCACAGCTATTTCAGGCCGTAATCAATAGAGGCTCCAAGTATTGGGTGAGCGCAAGTAAATTTCACATGTCTCGGTGCTCTAAACCCATAAAGATTGCAGTTCAGTAACTATGGATGATCACAAACAATTTTACAGAAGACTTCATAAACTAGAAGATCCTGTAGTAAGGGCTTTTCTGAGTGAAATCTCAATTGGACCCTAATCTTAAACCTGATTTAAATGGCACACATTCAGGTTATTCAAATGGTTTTTCTGTGTAGGGAAGGATAATAGCCAATCTCAGAAACTGCCGACTGATTTTGGAGCACTGAGACAAAACAGGCTACAGGACTGAGAAAAAAAGAAAAAAAAAAACTAAAGGGAATCTATAGCTATAGTCAGACAGTTATCGTTTTAAACGGGGACATTAGGTAATTTCCAAATTTACAGGGGCTAGTCTGTGATTTTATTGCCATCTGAATCCAGAATGTCAGTGTTTTTTTCCCACCACCTGCGCAAATGTTTTTAACAAACGCCAAGGTCGTGTGTGAATTTAATTGCCGTCTGAATCCACATCTCAGAGTTTGCAAGAAATGATCAATCTAAAAGTTATTTTGTACACTTTTGAAATGCTGGAAACTGTTTAGAGTAATAATAAAATAAAATAAAAACTTTTAAAATAGGCTATTATTATTATTATTATTATGCAACTAATCATTTTACTAGTTGAACAAGCAGTTGGGTCAAATGTTTACCTTGTAAAGAGGTTGTGTTAACTTATTTCAGCTCATTTTTAAAATGACATCCATGTAAGATGAGAAGCAAGACAGAAAACCATTTGAACTACAGCTTGTCAATTTTCCCATTTTTAGGTAGGATATATAAATGTATTCAAGTGATAAATAGGATATTGTTTTCCTATTGTTAAAATAAATATGAATTTATTCATATTATTTAAATAAGCACACCTGTACTTTTGGGGTCAGAACTGCACTACATTTGTGTCATCAAAATGGAATCTGTTTACTTCTGTTGCTAGGTAACAACAATGCAGGAGAAGGCGGCAAAATGGATAATGTTGTGTGCCTCACTGTTGCGCCTCAGCGCATCTACTGCAAATGCACTACAAAGGTTTATCCTTCCACTCGGCTTGCAGTGTCAGTCCAGCTTGTCAGGAAAGTGAGTGGGCGCGCGCACACACACACACACACACACACACACACACACATTGGGTTTCTATGTTTTATGGGGACTTTCCATAGACATAATATGAGGTCTTTCAAGGTGGCCGGCGGTGGGCGGGGGGTGGGAGGCGGGAGTTATACAAAGCACATATACTGTTACAGGAGTTCCTCAGGGATTGGTTCTTGGACCTCTCCTCTTCCCCATATACACTATATCACTGGGACACAGGCTTGTTGCCTGTGTCCCTCATGGTTTGTCCTATCATTTTTATGCTGATGACACTACTTATTTATACTCTATCACTAATAATATACAAACTGTACCCCAGACCACTTCTTTTAACAAGAACTGGAGTAGCTATGTCAGAAAAGAAAATGAAGGCTCAAAAATATTTATAGAAAATGTATATTTATATACATTTATTATACTTGTTTTTATTATTCAGTTTGGGTAAAAGTATATGGTGTTTTAAAAAATATATATATAGAAAATAAATATTTGTGTGTGCTGTAAAGTGGTTAGAAAAAATGAAATCGGCATCGGCAGGTCAAACTCAATGAGAAATCGGAATCGGCCTAGAAAATTGTAATCTGTGCATCTCTAAAACAAACCAAACTCAAATGAACCCAGGTGTTAAATATTATTAATAATAAAGTCATCCTTTAACAAAACATTTTTTTGATTCTTTCACTATAAGTACCTCTCACTAGATCTTTGGCCTCTTCGGACACACCCTTCCAGGCTTCTCCATCCAATGAGAAATCTCCTTCTTTGATCTTGTGCATGATGTCAGCTGCATGCGACGATGTCATGCCTTTTTTCTCACTCTGGAATGGAACTTGACCAGAGAGCATGGTGTACTGAAGAAGAAAAAACAGAAGAAAAAAATATATTAATAATATCAGCATGTATCGTTACATTTTTGGGAATTTATCAAAATACCAGAGCAAAATTTTCAAATACAATGATGTGTTAATTTTCTCTATTTAATCAATTTAGCATAACGTAACATTCCCCGACACTGACCTCTCCCCTGACTAAAACAATATGGCAGCCCAGGCAATACATATAAACACTCACACCTACCAAAATCACCCCGAGGCTCCAGAGGTCGCACGCCTGGTCATATCCCGAGCTGTGGAAGAGCTCAGGCGCGGCGTACTGCAGGGTGAAGCAGGGGGTCTGCAGGGGGGCACTCCCGCTCCCCGCTGGAAACAACCGCGCAAAACCAAAATCAATCAACTTCAACACGGAGTCATCCGACTCATCAGCAAACAGCACGTTCTGCCAGGGGAGGAGAAAAAGAGAGAGACAATACGTGACACACTGCTATGCATTAACACGATAAACCACAAGAGGTTCTATGTTACAGTCATTTGACTTCATGTGCATGTTTCGGCACTGTTGATCCAATTATGATGCATCGCAATGTATTAAAACGTGCAATGCGCATCATATTGTGAGGCGTTTGATCTAAGTGATGGCTGAAAGATCTCATTTAGGAAAAAATCCCACTGATGAAGATTAATGTCGACAGTCGTCAGATGTGGACGGCGCATTAAAATTCCACAGCGCGAAGACGAAATCAGCACATGGATAGCTGAGCACAGAGTGAACGCTGAATACATAACACCACAGAAGTCAAATCAAGCTAACTATGAGTGATGATCACACAGCTGACGGGAGATCTGAACGAGACACCGACTAAAGCACGGCCAGTTAGCACTGCGACAGATGCCAGCATAATGCTTTCCTCAACGCACGACAGCATCCTTTTATACGTTTAGAGAAAGAATTGATTAAAAAAGGCACTAAGGCTGCTCATTTCTTCATTCTATGTTAGTCCATCCATCCTTGCGTCTCATTTATCTGTTTGCTGTTCTATTGTTCAAACCTCAACAAATCTACACATTTGTTGATGCATATCGATTCTCAACAATCGACACTGTTTCAATATTCATTTTTTACTCGTTTATTGATAAACTGATACCAGCTGAGCTTTTACACTCTCTCTCTTCTCTCTCAAACCGCAGTGTGTGTTTTAATTAAATAAGCTCATGATCTGGTGTTTGCAGCTCGGTTCACAGTAAATGCAGCTGAGCCCATTTTCTGCATATGCTGTGTGTTTAATGTGCATTTGGGACACATGCACCAGTTGTGCTTGCTTTATTTTTTCCCACATTCGCATAATCGCCAACATTTTTGTGTGGACAGATGATTACAGCATTTTACTAGATTTGTAATGGGAAGGTATTGTATTGAAGTTATACATTTGAGTAGCACGACAACATTAGTATTAGTGAAATATATATATTAATAATAAATATTCAGCAAAAAATGTATTTCAGTTTCGGCCAAAATAGTTTTGGAGGGCCAAAATCATAGACTGACATGGTGATGTTTAATTAGTTATTTTGATGTGAAACAGTCTCAGCTTTCAAATTATGTTAAAAAAAATCCATGTAATTTTGATGCTCTTTAATGAGTCGTGAACCGATCATCTCTTCAACTTTAATACTAGTCACAGCACGAAATTAACATGATGAGCATCAGAAGATATGTTGAAAAGAAATATCACAACTCACTAAAATGTATAATGTCTCATGTAATCGTTCAATCGGTGTTTTAACCGGGGAAAGATATCAATCTTGCAAACAATGTCACATAACATTACATTCACCTCAGATAAACCATTCAATGAATTTAAGAGCAATATATGCGCTACATTACATATTATATTTTTACTTAACCTGTTGTCTTCATTATTTAATTCATGTTTTAATAAATCTGCCATGAATAATGTCATAAAAACTGCATTGTGTGCAATTCAAATATTTATATACTACAGTTCAATTTGATATACAACTAAATTTGATTAATTAATTGATTATTAACTACATTTTATTTTTGTTTTTCAGCTCAATCAAAACTTTATTTACTTATTTACTCCTCTCTGTGCTGATCTGTTCCACTTATCCATCATAATCTTCCTAGATTTTACATTTACTGAAAGTGTGAGTGGTGCTTACCTGTGCAAACGTCACTGACACAATGATTGGGTGTTTAGAGTAGTTTTTTTCCAGTGGTTACAAGCAGGGTTTGAAATGAACACCCGCCAACTCGCCAAATGCGGGTACAAATCAACTGTGGCGGGTAACGCTGTCAAATCACTAGCCAATTTGGCGTGTTATTTATTATGTTGGGGAAGTTCGTGTAAGCCAAATCTGCGCAGATTTAGCACAAATAATCAACTCGTGAGTCATCGTGATATATTAAAAACGGAATCTGTGCAGCCTGTGTATGTCTTACTTGAACATGCAACAAATACGCAACAAATAACGGCGCGCTTGTTCAATTGCATTGAAGCAATAGCGAAGATTAAAAAACATTTGGTTACCGGAAAAATACATTATTTTCCAACATCCTATTTTGATGTTCTTTGTACTGTATTGATCTGTCCACCTAAAACACATTTTTGGTGAAAAGGATGAGGATGAAAGAGGAAGGGAGGAGATGGCTGCATGACAGGATTTAGTTTGAATAAGAAATTCATGTATGAAATCCAAATATATATCTACCGTATTTTCCGGACTATAAGGCACTTTTTTTCATAGTTTGCCTGGTCCTGCGACTTATAGTCAGGTGCGACTTATATATCAAAATTAATTCATACTGACTGAGATGAACCAAGAGAAAACATCACCGTCTACAGCCGCGAGAGGGCGCTCTAGTTAACGGAGTTGTTCAGAAGCGACACCGAGAAAGAACTCAATGGATTCAGTGTTGTGGGATGAGATCGCGGGAGCTTGGTGAACTTGCTTACCGGTAACTTGTTGGACTCGCTGGCTTATGTTAATTTAGCCTATTCAGCCTCCCAGGTGTATGTTCTTCATGCTATTGTGTCGCTGAATTACTGTTAATGTGTTATGTTAACATATCGGACACCTATTCAGCCTGTTGTTCTGTGTGCTCTTGTGTAGTTGAATAACTTGCCTTTCCAGATTAAATGTCTGTTCTTGGTCTTGGATTTTGTGAAATAAATTTCTAAATAAATGCGACTTACAGTCCAGTGCGACTTATATATGTTTTTTTCCTCTTCATGACCCATTTTTTTACTCCGGAGCGACTTATAGTCCGGAAAATATGGGTAAAGTTAATTTCAAACCCTGGTTACAAGGGTGTTGCTAATTCCCTTTCTCCTTATAAAAATCAGTAACATCTGTAATCATTTCGCTCTGTATCTCTCTACCTCTGGTTTGAGGTCTCGGTGTACGACTCCAGCCTCATGCATGTAGCTGACCGCTGACACCAGGCTCTTCATCAGCTGACTGGCCTCCCATTCTGCAAACATCTTCTTTTTCCTTATTCGGTCCAACAGCTCGCCGCCACGCAACAGCTCCATGACCAGGTACGTATGGTACTGGGAGAGATGGAACGGAGAAAATGGGGATGAAAAATAAATGTAGTAACATAAAGGGATGGGGTATAAAAAATTAAATAAAATAAAAAGCAATACAAGAGAACTAAAATGTATTATATAAGTGACCAGGTATGAAAGGCAAAAAAAGATTCATAAAGTACTAATTTTAATTAAAAAAACTTGAATGTTTTTTAAGGCTATGGTTATGATTAGTCTAAAACATTATAATTAGCTTCTTTTTATATTATTTTATTGATAGCTAGGTGTGGTGCAAAAACATACCTGATCGGTATAGACCTCGTGGAGTGTGACGATGTTCGGGTGAGATTCACACTGGCGTAGTGCTGCGACCTCTCTCTGAGTCATGGCCTCCATCCTACAATGGCAGAAAGACTCTGTGAGTAGGGAATCGTCAACGATAATATCGTAATTGTTGATGTGCGAACTGACATTATCAAGTATGTCACTCACTTTACAAAAACACTCCTTTCACTGCATGATGTAGCCTATTAGCCTAATGCAGTTAAAATGGCAGCAGAAATTATTTTGCGCATCTTAGAGCAACAAACACCAATGTTTCATTACTGAATTAATCAGCTTTTTTGATGAATTATTTGAGTGAATGATTCATTAACCCATTAACAAAGACACTTTAGTTTAGTTTCTGCCGTTCTGAACGAATCATTTGAATGAATGATTCAATGGCTCACTCATTAATACAGGGACTTTCCGCCACCTACTGGTGGTTTTAGTTTCATATAGGGATGGACAGCATAACAATATATGCCACTACTATGGTATAAATTGTCCATTTTGTTAAAGATTTTGCTATTCAATTATCTTAACAGCTTTTAAAAAACTACTGATATTTATACAGGTTATATATATGAAAGGTTTCAAACCTAAAATGATCCAATAGTATTTAGTTCTAAATTTTTTATTATCAGAACACCATTTTAAATAGTTTTCTTAGTCTGTTCATTTGTTCGGACAGTTTCACTACCAGACATTTTGGAAATTTAAGATAACAAAACATAAAATAATATGTATTATTTAGATTTCCTAAAAAATAATTAAAACATATATCAATTTATTCTATAAAACCTATGTCATGAATTTATCAAATTGCTTAGTCAGGAAATAATGCACTTGGACACAAAAATATGCACGCCATGTCATTGACCCGCATACAGTGAAAACTATGCAATATAATATTTTTCCATTTAATGATTAAAGTTCTGTACTAATTCTAACTACATGTTAAATAAACCTACTGTACCTGAAAAACTTCATTTATTCAATTCATATTTTTGTTATATTATATTTGTCCTATTGTTCGTAATTTGCTTTTTTCTTATTTTTAAATTAGATAAAATAACACAAAATAACTATATTGTTATATACATCGTTATCGTGAAATAAAATGTCATATCATGAAATAAGATCATATCGCCCACCCCTAGTTTCATATTTAAAAACATTTTGTTTCAATATTCAATTTTTTTTTTTTTACAATTTAAAACTCATAGTATTATTTAATTACTATTGTAATTGTAATTGCAGTGCAAATATGTGTGTATATGCCACCTCTGAGCCATATTAAATGCATAGATGAGCAAACGTACTAAACGCCACTTCAGATGCAGCTTCTGTGCCACCTCTGCAGTGCAAAAATGCCTTTTGTTGATGATGATATTATTGGGTTGGTAGCAGTCCAACTGTGTCTGTGTAGCGTTGTATTATTCTAATTTAAATGACTGATGAAATGTAAGAATTTGACAAAAGATTATTGATACATCATAAATTTAGAAACAATTATTCATGAAAGGCCTAAATAAGCCAAGATGCCAGCACAAAAACACACTCAGCAAAATATTATAGAATTATCATTCCCTACAAAATCCCAGAAAATGTTCTCAATATCAAACACCCCTAGTGCTAAAACCTTTTAGATGGTGTTTTACATTAAAGGTGGTTTAATTTTTTCAGTCGTTTTGAATTACTTTTCTACTAAACAAACATATATTTTTAGAACATTGTGTTTGTTTTCTCCTGATGCTTACCTTTGTTAATTCATACGTAGGAAACCTCAAGTAATGACTTTAAAACCTCAAGTTATGATATAAAGCATGTGATTTTTAATGTGGTTTGGCAATGAACAAATCTGGTTTAATGTCTCTACCTTCGGCTGATGATTTTCACAGCGTATTCCTGGCCACTCTGCCTGTGTCTGCACTTCCTGCAGACAGAAAAACTGCCCTCGCCCAGTGGCGCCCCCTGCAGGCACAGCTCATAATGCTGAAAGAACTGAGAGTCCTGCAAAAAGACAGAAGAAACAATGTTTTAATGTTCCCCACCGCAAAAAAAAAACTATTTTTATTTTATTTTTTTAAACAGGCAGCTGTGTACCTTTAGCATAGAACTGCGCTGGACTATAGCAGAACCGGGCCGGTCAACATTTACATGAGAGTCCAGAACATCCGCCATAACCACATTCTTATTGAACAAGATAGAAGGAGCCACAAAGGAGTAGCCCTGAGAGAAAGAAGAGATTGGATCACTACAGAGATTGATTTAGCAACAGTAAAAAAAAAAAACAGGTTGAACCAGCCTAAGTGGCTTGTTGGTTTTAGATATTCTGGCAGAATATTCTACTCTTTAAAAAAAAAGTTCAGCATAAAAACATTTGGAATGACAAGTTGAGCAAGTAAAGATTTGTCACTTTTGGGTGACTTATTTCTTTAAACTGGTCTAGCTGGTCTCCCAGCCTGGTAAAGCTGGTGTTTGGCTGGTTAGACTGGTCTGGTTTGGTTCAAGCTGTATGTTTCAACAGTTAAAGCTTAATAAAAGAACATCATGGAACAGAGTATACATGGCAGAGAAGGTGTTGAAAAGTGTGTGTTGTGACTTGATCAAGAAGACTAGGTATAAAGTTACCGAACTGAAACTCTATGTGTACAGTTACACTATCTGTTGCTATTAATAATGGAGGGCTGTGGCAGGTTTTAATGTATTGTATGTATCTCTATGAAAGGGACGCAGGGACGGGTGTGTTTGTGTGCGTGCGCGAGTACCTGAAACAGACGGTCTGTACTAGGTGGTGTGCTGGCAGGGGAATAGACCGGATCCATTCCTGTAAACTCCTCGGCAAAGTTGCCCACATCCAACTCATTACGTAGTTCTGGTCGGAATGGGCTCTGAACCTTTTTCTCTGCCAAGTCCGACCAGTTTAACCCCTAGAGAGACCAACCAGTTGAAGTTTGTGACAATCTACAGTGACACCAAAAAGTATGTGGACACTTAAGCCACTTAAATATGTACGTATGAAGGTCACTGTATTAGATAATGAAGTATCAAGTACCAGTTTGTTTGTTTAAGATTCAAAAAAAAAAAAAAGGAACTAAAGGTGTTAAAGGAACACACCGACTTTTTGGGACTTTAACATTCACTGTATCCCCCAGAGTTAAATAAGTCCATATATACCCTTTTCATCTCCGTGCGTGCCGTAACTCTGTCTGACGCAGACACCGCTAGCCTAGCTTAGCACAAAGACTGGAGGTAAATGGCTCCAGCTAGCATACTGCTCCCAATAAGTGACAAAATAACCCCAACATTTTCCTATTTACATGTTGTGATTTGTATAGTCAGTGTGTACAAATAACAAGGTCACATGAGACACAGCCATCTTCTAACCGTATACATACTGGGAACTATATTCTCAGAAGGCGAAGCACTGCTACTTCTGCGGACTGATTTGCTCACAGCGCCTGAGAAGCCCCGTGGTAAGGGGCAGAGAGTTCGCTCAGAGCACTGGGGGATACGGTGAATAAGCTAAAGTCCCAAAAAGTCAGCGTGTTCTTTTAAACATTTTTACACCACAAGGTTTGTTTTACTGCTAACTGAATGAGGGGGAAAAACAGGACTTAATGGTATCCATTGGTTGGTGACTGGATTGTAAAAGTGAGAGAAGCATACCAGAATGGAGGCAGATATGAATGCAATTATCTTAACTGCACCCCGTTTATCTTATCTCTTATTGTTTACCTTTCCAATCATTAGTCAAAATATAATAATTTGCTGTCTCTGGAATGACTTTTCTTTTCAGACATCACCAAGCCCTTTGGTTTTTCAACCCCTCCCTACAACCACTTATAACAACAACCATTCCCGATCTAATCAATCCCTGATGAAAAAAAAAAAATCCAGTCCTACATTTTTCCTGAAAAAAAATCTAAAGTAAAATGGGTTGCAAACACAACTACTAGAGAGAAATAGAAAAGCGGAGACAAGGATGGAGAAATTATTAAATTATTAAAATAAAACTGTCAATATTTACTCGCCCTCATTCCGTTCCAAACCTGTAAGACTTTCAGTCATCTTCAAAACACAAATGAAGATCTTTTTGATGAAATCTGAAAGTTTTCTGTCCCTCCATTGACAGCTACGCAACTACTATTTTGACGCTTCAAAAAGTTCATAAAGAGATTATAAAACTAATCCATATGAATTGAGCGGTTTAGTCCAAATTTTCTGAAGAGACACGATTGCTTTATATGATGAACAGATTTAAATTAGGCTTTTATTCACATATACTTTTATTCACGTAGTTGCGTAGCTGTCATTGGAGGGACAGAAAGCTCTCAGATTTCATCAAAAACATCTTCATTTGTGTTCTAAAGATGAACGAAAGTCTTACAGAGTTGGAACGACATGAGGGTGAGAAACTAATGACAGAATTTTCCATTTTTGGGTGAACTAACTCTTTAAATAGACATGAACACAGTCAAACTGCGCCATCAGATAAGTGCTAAATAAATGTCACAGTCTCGGTCAATGATCTGGGCCCTCCAAAACTCTTTCGGACGAAACTGAACATTGATTTTCTCATTTTTGGTGCATCACTAATTAAAAGATTACAACCACATTAAACACAGAGATCAAATGTGAGGAATAAAAACATCTGAAAAGCAAAAAAATAACCTTGAAGAAAGGATGACACTTGATATCCTCGGCTCCTCGGGGACCAGAGCCCAATCTCTTATGAGGGTCTTTCACAAGTAACTTTCGCAGGAGATCCTGAGCCAAGGGCCCAATGATCGAGGGGAACGGAGGCTCACAGCGCAGGATGCGTCTGCCAGACACAGAAAGCTACTTTAATTCTGGTAAATAACTTACGAGATGCAATCATAACATATCACTGGGAGTTCAAACACCGTGTGTATAAGGACGTGTGGAGAAAATCATTGGGATCACTGGAGGTTTGCGGGCGAGACTCACTTGGACACCTCACTCTGGGAATTTCTCTCTCCTTCCAGAGTAAACGGAGACGCTCCCGTCAACAGCTCAAACATCAGAATCCCCAAACTCCACCAATCCACTGACTACAGAAAGGGGAAGAAGGAATTATCATGTCATCAATCAAAATGTGGAGAATCTCTCGAAAGCCTGTCAATAGCCCCATTAAGATGGTAAATGTTTCTCATGGGCACGTTAGGTCAATACAACATGATTTTAGGTGATTTTATTGCCGTCTGAATCCAGATTGTCTGTGTTTTTCTCACACCACCCAAGTAAAAATCCCCAGGTTGAATTACAAAGTTTTTGCCAAACACAAAGTTTGTGTGGTCATTTTGTTAAAAAAAGTAACTAATTTTACCCACAAATTCTCATTACAGTAATGCAAAAGTTATCTACCTAAATGTACCTAAATTTGTAATACTTGATTTTATAGCTATAACATGGAAAGAGAGATATATATTATTTAAAAGTTATTGTACAAATACATTCTTCCATCACAATGTGCAGAAGCAGAATATAATTAAGACATTTGTAGGTGAATAATAACAATTTATGTAAATAATAACAATGTTTCCATACACCTATTTTGATGTGCATTATGGGATATCGCTAGGGCTGCACGATTAATCGAAAAAAAATCACGATCTCGATTCAAACATAAATGCGATCTCATTTCTTAATGATGGCGATTCACAAAAAAAAAAAAAAAAAAATTACACTGCCTACGTAGCTTCTCTGCAGGGACAGCATGTGCTGAGTGGGTGCTGCTAGATCATTGACGGGGAGCTGCGCAAAACTTGGTCACTAAATATTTAATATTCAGTTATGTTAATGAACACAATTAAAGTTTTAATTGTATTAAATTGAACAAGCGCAACATTCAGCATTCAATCAAATAGGCCTATTCTAAAAGATGTACTATTATTAATAATAATGTTATTTCAACACAATATCTCGTTATTTCGAAATAACATGTGTGCGTGCATCTGTAAATCCGGTGACACGTGTATTGATTTTTATTAATAAACAAGTGTTTTCTCTAAAAGTGTTGACTCGGCTGCCAAGATGAAGTTGACGATCGCCATCTCCGTGTGAACGCGCTTATAGAGAGAAAGGCACATAAATAAGCCTAATAATGGATTACATAATCAGAGAGTAGCCTTTTTCTTTTTTCGTTTTGAATTATTTCGTTTAAAGACATTTAAAGCTTTGTGTATTTGATGTATTTGTCATGTCTGTGTGAGGCATACACTGAGTTTCGTTAAGTTAGGATGTGCTCTAGTTCACGTGCGCAAGTGAGCGCGCGGGCGCCTCGGTTATATTTGTTTCGTCGGCCTATTCATTAAATAGGCCTACAGGCAATTGGTTGATGAAAAATGTATTAAAATTAAGATACAATTTATACAAAACGAAATTCACTTTAAAGAAAGGCTTTCTATAACAACTTCAACTTCAACGGTCAAAATCATGTCTGACCCGCTCCATGTCTCATATTACGCATCTATCTTACTCGGTCGTGCTGTTCACTTTTCATAAATCAACATAAATGAAAAAAAAAATAACATTATAATATTTTAACAAATATGAAACGCGCTTTTTTTAATGGCTACAACAGTAGGCCTATAGTAGGCCTACATAGCCTACTCTCTATTTGTACAAATTTCTGCACATTAATTTAATTCTGAATTTTGCACACACGTTGAAAGGCATTTGTTCAAAAAAAAAGTTCACGGATAATTGTGCATGCATTTATTAGCCTAATCATTATGATACTAAAAACCCTAGATGAGCCCATAATATGAACGAATTATTTTCTTTAAGGGGTCTAAAATAAAGAAAAGAGAGTAGAGACGATTGTTTGTTACTCCTGCAGACCTGCACTTTATTATACTGAATGTCCTGTTTTTTTGTTGTTTTTGTACTTGAGTGAAATAAATTTTGGTTGAAAAAATGAGAATCGTGTAAGAGAATCGTGATCTCAATTCCCATGGAGAAAAATCGTGATTCACATTTTAGCAAGAATCGTGCAGCCCTAGATAACGCATTTAAAAAAAAAAACGTTTGATGGAAATGCCAAGATGCACATAAATTCTAAAAATGCACATAAAAAACTTTTGCGTTCAAATGTTGTGGATACATCTTTATCCGATATGACGACATGCACATAAACTACAATGGAAACACATTTATCAAATAAATCCCTCGATGCAAAACAAACAAAAAACTCACGTGACTTTGCCTTGACAGAGGATGTGATTGGATAACTGAACTAACCAGCGGATCAGTTTCAAAGTCTGTCATCATCAGAATGATTTGGTATAATGACCTCCCAGAAGTGTCTCTCATGAATGCATTTACAAACACTACCGTAGGTTTTCATCTGCAAACTCGCCAGACATTTACGACGTGGGAAAACAGAGCCACAGTGGCTTCCCGACTGCAGGAACTTCCATTTTAATTACAGATATTTTGTACCTGTTTCCCAGGTGACAATTTGAACACATGGATGGATGAAAACTGTGACTTATTCGCAAAAGTTTTATGCCATATTCCAAATTTAAGGATACCGGTAAGTTAAATTCGCAATCCAGTGAATGAGAAATACAACTCAAAAAGCCAAAAACAAACTGGTTACATTTCTAATATTTTGGTAGCACTTTATTTTACTGTCATGATCCCCATATGTACTTATTGTAGTATTTACAATAACTAGGTACTAACCGTAAACCAACCTTAACCCATGTAGTTACCCTAGATTACCCTGTACTTTATTGAACTGTAAGTACATCTAGTTGCGCATTTGTTGCGTAAAATAAAGTGCAACAACTTTTATTTAGAAAAGTGCTTAATTATAAAGAAAATTATTTCACCCCCCAAAAAAGTTTTCTTTGTGCAATTATATCTCTCTTTTTTCCCTTTCGATTCTAAATGTTACATGCTTTTGTGAGATTAGTCAGATAATTTTCTCTCACCTTGCCATGTCCAGATTTCCCTCTGATAATCTCTGGTGCCATGTACTCTATAGTGCCACAGAATGAGTACGTCCTCTCTTTCTACACATGAACAAAGCATATCAGCATGACAACTGCACACTGGGTCACAAGACAATATGGATACAATCAGAGAAAAAAATATAAACTACAGCTATTATTTATTCGTTTTTATTTCCCCACCTCCTCTTCCAGAAACTCCTTACTCAGCCCAAAGTCTGTCAGAACCACATGACCATCACTGTCCAACAAGATGTTCTCCAGCTTAATGTCCCGGTACACAATGCCAAGCTGGAAACACAAAACCAAATAAGGTTCTTAGAAAAACCTGATAATCTGTTAACAGTCTCCATAAAAATATCACCATAATCTCTTTTTTATAGCCAACACAATTTCAAAGTTTGATCTAAAAAAAATGTATCATAAAATATTTCTACAAAACAATTATTACAAATGAAAAGTATTAATCAAATTGAATTAGCTGCATTAAGTGATTTTAACTTCACCAACTTGTATATCTGTAAGTGTGTATCTAATATCAGGGTTCGTACAGATACTGTAAAATGAAATTCCAGGACCTTCAAGGACTTTTAAAGCAAAATTGTTTTGGTTTTCAAGGACTTCAATCAGAGATCGCATTTAGCAAACAATATCTTTATCTTTCCAATTCTAAAAAAAATCAGATCAGATGGGTTGCAGTGTTAATTTTATGTGAAAAGATTGTTTTATGAATTATATTAAACACTAATTTCACATATATTGTCTTTCAAATTCAAGCACTTTTCAAGTTCCTTTTCATAAATATTGCTGTTTTCAAGGGTTTTCCAGGTCTTAAATCTCAAACTGTCAAATTCAAGTACTTCAAGCACTTTAAGCACCTCCTACGAACCCTGTAATATTTATCAAATAAAAAAAAGGTGTACAGAAGACACTACAGTAGCTAGTCAGTAGTACCTTGTGCAGGTGCTCCAGGGCCAGAATAATTTCCCCCACGTAGATCCTCACCTCATCCTCGGAGAAATGATCTCTCTGATACAGGTGCGTAAACATCTCTCCTCCACTCACATAGTCTTGCGAAACAAACACACACACAAAATTGTCCAAACAACATCAACTTACTAACGGACAAATAGCTAGAAGTCAGAGGTGGGTGGAATGACCAATGTCTTAAATCATTGGAGAGGAGTAATTTTCCATCACAGTAACAGCATATATAACAACACAGTTATTATTGCTGAAAGCTTGAAGACTACACCCCATATATATAAAAATATATTAAATATATATAAAATGTATATATTTATACTTTTATGTGATTAATAGTAATTTGTGCTGTCAAGTGATTAATCCTATCTAACATAAAAAAGTTTGTATATGTATATATTAGGGCTGTCAATCGATTAAAAAATAATCAGGATTAATCACATGATTGTCAAGAGTTAACTCGCGATTAATCGCACATTTTTTATTTGTTCTTAAATTAATACTTTTCAAGTTTGTAATACTCTAATCATTACGGACATGGATAAATATGGATGCTTTATGCAAATGTATGTTTATTATTGAAACCATAGTCAACATAGAGCATGAAGACGAGACATGTTTCAAAGGTCAAAGATGATTTTCAAAGAACTTGTTCATGTCTATTAGACACATGAAGAAAGAACAAAGAAACACCAGGTTTCCATTACTTCTCTTTCTTTGCACTGAGCAATTTACTAAAACAAACATGTTTAGATTTTTGCATGACAGGGCAGCTCTTCTGAAAATGCTAATTATTATTTATTATTACATTAGTTTGTCTCTCTCTGTGCCCATTTTGATGAAGCTAAATTCTCAATAAAACTGTTATCATTGGTATATTTTACTGTTTCTGTTGTCAAACAACAGAATGAATGTGAAATAGTGACTAAAACGCGACCCATTAAGACATAACTAGCTCTCCCTTCCAAGATGCACAAAAAATCCTGATAATCGAGCCATCGACTGATGAAATCAAATACACGTAAAATAAAGACAATATCTGTGCTGTGATTTCGGCTATACTTCCATGTAAAATTAGAGAAGCAACATAATTTCTGTGTTTAACTGAATTAAAGCACTGCAGAGAGAGAGAGAGAGAGAGAGAGAGAGAGAGAGAGAGAGAGAGGAGAGAGAGAGAGAGAGAGAGAGAGAGAGAGAGAGGTGCGCGCGAGTGCTGAGAGAGCAGTAGGCTACCGGCGATTCTCAGAAACTAAATAATGTTTGGGCGCTTTTTTGAAGAAAAAAAAAATCGCTAAAAGGGTCTGCAATGTCGCTAAGTTGGCAACACTGTGTATCTCCATTTCTCCAACTAGGGGTTGGGCCACGGGTCAAACAGAAAATATGCGCTGCGTTAATCACGCATTAAAAAAATGAGTGCTGTTAATATGATTTTGCATTAACGCGTTATTAACGCACTAGTATATATATATATATATATATATATCTTTATATATATATATATATATATATATATATATATTATATATATAAACTTAATATTAATATATTTATAAACTTTTATGTTAGTTTATAAATAGCTAGAAGTCAGAGGTGAGTGGAATGACCAATTGGGAGGAGTAATTTAACATCACAGTTTACATCACACACTACCGTGTTATATCAATATATATTAACACTATATTAATATATTTATAAACTTTTATGTTAGATGTGATTAATCGATTTGAGAGGACAAATTTTACGGCATTGTAAAAAAAAAAAAAAAAAAAAAAAAAAAAAGTCGATACACAAAATAATTTTACAACTTGTGAATAAAACATGCATATTTTGGGAGTACGTTTTACAAGAATATATTAATTCAGTCTTTCTACTTAAAAATGAATCATGTAAAATTCATTGTTTCTTTGTGATTAATTGTGAAATATACCAGTCATGTCTATGTAAAAGGTCAGTCAAATTGCATATTAATGCTGGGTAACGCGTTATTTGGATAGCACACTCCTGTGCTTACCTAGTATGAGATGCAGTTTGCTTTGCGTCTGAAAGGCGTAATGGAGGGTGACCAGAAAGGGGGACTGGCGGATGTGTTCCAGCACCTGCCGCTCTGTTCTGGTGTGCTCAGCGGTCTTTGCCTTCTGAACAATGGCTGCTTTCTTCAGAACCTGCAGGGGGAAAGATCATAACATCATTTCATAATAAGAATGAGACAATAAAAAAGGTTTTTATACTTTATTTTATTTTGTGTAATAAAAATGTTTTTTTTTATAGTTTTAGTTGATAATAAGCATGTGAAGAACACAACAACAACAAAAATAATGTCTCATTTGTTAACATTAGTTAATGTAATAACTAACATGAACTAACAATTAGCAATACATTTGTTACAGTATTTATTAATGTTTGTTAATAAAAAATCATCAAACTTGATGTTTTATGTTAGTTCGCAGTGCATTAACTAACAAATACAACTTTTGATTTTAGTAATGTATTAGTAAATGTTGAAATTAACATTAACTAAGATTAATTAATGCTGTATTAGTATTGTTCATACTTAGTTCATGTTAACTAAATTAACCTTATTGTAAAGTGTTACCAAAATGGTGATTTCATTCAAATCTGCTGTAACGGTAGACAAAGTGACAGCTGTATAAACTAACATAATGGCCTATTATGTTCCAGCAGAGTAATTATTTTTTATGATATGTTTGAATTATTTAAAGATATCTGTATTTTTTTATGCCCCTTAATTAAAAAAAATATATATATATATATGTAAACCTATTGAGCACATTATAACTCTCAGAGCATATTTTTGTATGTTTTTACTAATTGAAGGACAAGCAAAAATTAATGTGTGATAATAGACAGTACAAACCTTCATGGCGTAGAGTTTGTCTTTATCATGGCCACTGACTTTTCTGACAAGGAATACTTTCCCATAAGCTGATAAAGAGAAGGAAAAGCATAGATGTAGCTATTTAAAGGGATAGCTCACCCAATGTGTATTAAAACAAAACCTCGGCTTCTGGGTAATTTCTGCACTCAAACAAACAACGTTTGAAAAGCCCCTAAGAGTCCCTGCATCTGCCAATTAGACTGTGGTAGAAAAATGTATTGTGCATTCTACAAAAATTACTTAAATGCTTCCTGTAATTCATTTGTTGTCAATAAGCCAGCATTAAAAATGCACAATGTGTTCAGGCGTATGCTAGGTCTGATCACATGTGTGGAGTCTCTAGTTGATTATTACATTGAATGACTGAAAAAAATGTGTTTGGCTCATTTGCAGTGAAAAATAAATGTCGGAGATATAAAAGTGAATATCAACATATATTTTGCTGCTAATTTATGTATAAAATGTGTTAGATACACTCCATATTCAACCTCATGGCCATCATTCATAATCACTTTCTTTCATAATCACTTTGTCCGAGTATAAACATTCCCAATGACCTTTACGGGATGGACAAATCAGTTACGGGATAGGACAGGACAGTGCACTGCGCTCACCTCCAGTGCCAAGCACTTTGAGAAGTTCAAAGTTCTCCATGCCAACTTTCTCAGTGTATCCCGTGAGGTTTGCTGGGAAGAGACAAACAGTGGATTTACACAACAAACCTCGACTCTTTAAATCCCCCCACATACATATTTGAATAAATATGTTATACAGTGAGTGCATGTAGATGACATACTGTAAACATCTGACCGATTCCATTTTTAAGTGTGTGGCCGATAACCTAAATGACTAACATGAGATGGACAACTCTTTTGATTTTAAAATTCCGTCATTAATTAACTAACTCAACCTGTAAGACTGTTGTTCCTCTTCAGAACACAAATGAAGATCTTTTTGATGAATGTAAATAACTGTCCCTCCATTGACAGAGACGCAACTACCACTTTGAAGAGATCGTAAAACGAATTCATATGAATTGAGTGGTTTGATAAGAGACAAGATCACTTTATATGATGAAGAGATTAAAATTTTTACATTTTATTCACATTTAAATATTGATCAGCAAACAGAAGTCTAACAAGAATGAACCTCATTGGTTCTCGCACGTCAAGTGAATATGCTTGACCTTACATTTACCACAACTAATGTGTACGTTGATGCATGTTTAAATCTGATAAATTCAATCTGTTCATCATATAAAGCGAGTCTCTTCAGAACATTTGGACTAAACCGCTCAATATGGATTAGTTTTACGATCTCTTTATTAACTTTTTAAAGTGTCAAAGTGGTAGTTGCGTAGCTGTCAATGGAGGGACAGAAAGCTCTCATATTTCATCAAAAAGATCTTCATTTGTGTTCCGAAGATGAACGAAAGTCTTACGGGTTTGGAACGAAAGTCTTACAGGTTTGGAACGAAAGTCTTACAGGTTTGGAACGAAAGTCTTACAGGTTTGGATCGAAAGTCTTACAGGTTTGGAACGAAAGTCTTACAGGTTTGGAACGAAAGTCTTACAGGTTTGGAACGAAAGTCTTACAGGTTTGGAACGAAATGAGGGTGAATAATTAATGACAGAATTTTCATTTATGGGTGAACTATCCCTTTAAATACCATGGTACACATAAAAGTACCGTGTTTTTAGCATCAGCATGCTACCACCACTTTTTGTAAAGATATCAAAACACACACCAGGTTAAATTAATGCAGTCACCTACCATTCGTGATCTCGAGTTTAACGGTGCAAACTTTACTGCTGGTTTCCCGGTCGGAGTCCTCACCGCTGCCACTACTGTCTCCCGACATGATGGCTCTGACTTCTACAGTATTTGATCAGTTAAGTGATTTTGACAGCCCACTCTTCCAATGCACAAACATCTATATTATGTACAGCAAAAGTCGACGGGTTTCTGTTATAAAGCGAAACTTTGCAATTTATGACAGGGTGAATGACATGTTTTTGTTTTTTGTTATTATCTCAGCTCACAAATCCCTTTGACATCCTGCTGTGAACACTAATCTTCATGCACGACCTAAATATTAATCTCCACTTTTGATAGGCGCGCGGGCACAGCGATATAGTTTAATATCTTTCAAAACAAGGCAACGAAACACGGTATATTCAACACTTGAAATGCAGTTAATTGATTATTATGTGGGCCATAAATGGCTGTTATTTCCGTATTTCCAACTTCGACGTAACTGTCGTGAGCTCGTCTGCAACCGCAGTGAAGATCGCTGTGCGACTGTTTACATTTCAGCTGATCTCGTTACCGCTGTTTTAGCTTAAACCCCAATCAAATAAAGCGATATTTGCTCCGCTAACGAGTTATACTCTGGTAGCGTACGTGCTAACTATCAACGATGACAGATCACGTTAAAAATGTCCTTAACAGCGGATTAACGAAAGCTAAACAAACGTATTTAAGTCCTTTGCTCCTTCCTTTCGGGTGTAGTTATGCCTGACTCGCGTTAAAATATGCGTTTGTTGTGGAAAGGAAATTAATTGAACGATAAATTCCTGGAAGAAAGTGTAGTAAGGACCATTTCAGCTACGGAAGCCGAAGTAGTGCGGCTGTCTGATTCGCGAACCAATTGTTGTTATGAACCGGTTCTTTTTATTGATTTTGTCGAACCGATTCACCTCTTAAATCACTCGAATTCTAAACTTGACTGTGTTCATTTTCTTGAGGATGGAAACATAAGAAGAGATGTGCATTATTTGTTCATATTTATTTCGTTACAAAACATGACGTAAACACAAAGGGAACCCTTCTGTACTATGACTCGAAATAATCACTTTCTGAACTGGTTCATTAAAATTAACTGTTCGAACGAACCGATTCGCTAGAATGATTCTGACTTTCCGATGGCAAGTGCCGCTATTGGAATCGGCTTCAGAGATGTGTGGTTGGGTTGGGTGGGTTGGTTCCGGTTGGTTCTCTGTGTGTGTAGGTGGTGAAAGAGAAAAGCTGGTGCAATCCAACTTGCCAACTCCCGTAATAAAGGACAGCCTCTCCCAATAACGACACTTTATCTTGCACACCCTTTTTGGATCTCAAGTTGTTACATTCTATGTGGAAGGTCGATTTTGAGCGGTTATCATTTGGATTGCATTTAGTTTAGATTAAGCTTGTTATAGCTGACAGATGAGAGAGGTTAATAAAAAAAAATGCTTGTATGCATAAGCATAACACTTAGCAAGGCATATTGGCACACTATATGGGGTAAGTTGTCACAAGGGAAACTTGACAGTAATAGGAATAGCTTACTTCAAAACTATCTAAAAAAAATATGTTTAAATATATTATAGGCTATTTGAAAAACAGATTATGAAATACAAAACAATTTATTTGTATTATAATATATTTAAAAGACATTATGTTTTGAATGATTCCTCTAACGGTTCCATTATGACAACTTTCCCTAAAGTGTGCCAACATGCCTTGCTATTCACCTTATTTTTCAGGTAAGTGCGGGCGCGGCCATTTGTGCGGCTTCCTGTGTCATTCGCTTCCAGTTATTTTTAGCTGTACAAAAACAGCTCGTTATGCTGCTTGATATTGCAAACTGGTATTTCTTACCATATTACCTTAATTATAAACACAATGGTTTTTAGCACAAATAGTTTTACAATTTACAGCACTTTGAAATATTCTTCTCATTATTTCCATATAGTGGCTAAATCAAAAGTCTTGCACATTCACAGAAAACACTTTACTTCCGCATTGAAAAATAAGGTGGATATAAGAGGTTCATGCAGGGCCTAAAGCAAACTTTTTGCCAAATCTGCCAATGGCTGGTGACTTAAGAAAATGTATCAGCCATAAATATTTTTTATTAAAGTTACAAAAGTGATTCAGTCAAGAGCAATGAGTGATTGTTCTTTGTCTTTTGTTGTTTGATTAACAGTAAAAACAGAGACAGCAGCCGGAATATTGCTGTCGCTTTAAGAGCTAATGCACAGATCCAATATACTGTTACACACACGTTTTATTTACATTCACTTAAGACATAACTGACCATGTTATGTTTACAATGATACTTGCCAAGACGGGAATTTTGACATAATTTAGTTTGAATATGTCTGTTCAAGAGCAAGAAGACGTGAAAGAGAAACTCACTTTAGTATTCATGCGCTGTCTGAGATGCAGATTTCTGGGCGCACGCGTTGGATATTTGCACAGTGCGCGTCTAACGAATAGAGTTCGCTTTCACATCTTCTTGCGCTTGAATATTTCAATTGGCCAGGCTTAAACTTTCGTGACGTTGCAGCACTGGCCTGTCAACTGTCACGAGCATTGCTTACGCTTGTTCATGTTCTCATATTTGCATTGTTAGAATTAGATTTATAAAAATGTTACCGGCCAACTGGCCATTAACCGTTTCATAAACTCACAAACACCGATTTTTACTCGCATTTGGTGCTTGACGAGTGTTAATTTTAGGCCCTGGGTTCATGCATACACACATTTTTGTTGTTGTTTTAAATCTTTCTATATACCGTTTGGGAAAATTTGATTTTTTTATGTCTTTAAAAGAATTCTCTTATGCATTTATTTGAGGACAAATACATTACATTTTAAAATATATTAAATATTTTTAAAATGTGTTTTTCAAAAGCAGTGAGCATAAGAGACTTCTTTCAAAAACATGTAAAAAAAAACGAATTATTCTAAACTTGTAGTCAAATGCTTTGTATACTACATTATATATATATATATATATATATATATATATATATATATATATATATATATATATATATATATATAGTACATTTATAGTAGTATAGTCGAATAGTCGAATGCTAGTTGTATACTACATTATATATATATATATATATATATATATATATATATATATATATATATAGTACATTTATAGTAGTATAGTTAGTTGTATAATATGTATATCCTGTATATAGGCTAAATGGATTGACATGAATTGGAGTTTGGACATGCATCTTCCCTCCTGGTGTTAGTTATAATCGGATGCAGTGTGTGTGAGTGCTGGTGCAGCAGTTTGTGTATTAACAGATTAGGGCAGGTTAAAGGATAAAGGACACACTGGGCTTTCACTGTATACTGTCATCAACCATCATCTTTCATTATCCTGCCCCTGCCTCGGACATCCAGCTACTTATGTAGGCTACTTGAGAAAGTGGGTGCGTGTCTACCCGGCTCATGTGATTGTGCAGATCTTTCTGCTTGCTTATTGTATGCATAAATGCGCCATGTTAATGTGTACCTGTGAAAGTTTGAAAGAAAGAATCGATAAAAAGACAGAAGTATGGGGGTATGCATCTATTTCCACAAAACATCACTACTCAACAAAGCAGTTCAAAATGTCAGATTTTATTAGACCTGACAGTAGTTTGCAGTACAGTGTTTCATAGCAGAGCATTGAGCATCATCTACACCATCTTTTAACACTTACAATGCATTTAATTCCATGCTGTATGCAAAACCAAAAATTATTTAAGTATTTATGTTTACAACATGCAATTAGCACTGAATGAGAAAAAAAAATCGAAATTGTCTTCAGATTTTAAATAATAATTTATTTCACATTTATTGTAATTGCATTAATCATTTCCAGCATCAAATAATTTGCTTATCCACATTGCAAGCGAAAATACAACACAATCAAAACCATCAGAACATAATTATTAGGGTACGTTCACACGACAACGATGTACTAAAAACAGAAAAGTTTTTCCTTCGCATTTTTCACCTACAGGCGACAAAGTTGTCAAAACAATCCCCGTTCACACGGATCTGCGAAAACGATTAAAAACGATGTGTTCTGCTGCTAGGCCAGTAGTTGGCGATGTCACTTTGTAAATAAACACTACGTCCCTATAGACTGAACACGTAAAACGCATGCGCATGATGTCAGTGTTTTCACAAATTCGCATATTTGTAGTTTAGAAACAGAAACGAATAGTATCGTTTTCAAAACTTGCACTTTGAATCCTGTTTTTTTCACAGGTTTGCGTTGCGTCCAGTCTCCCAAATCGCCATTGTCGTGTAAATAAACGTTCAAAACACATAAAAAGTTTCCCATTTGTAGTTGAACATGGTGTCGTGTAAACGGCCCCTTTATCAGCAATGTGGAGATTTCTAGGTGCTCAGTGCAATGCCAAATGATGTTAGCTCCTCCCCTCTGGACTTAATGGGTGGAGCTTGACCTCCAGCTGCAGCTCTGTGCACCTAATGGGTGGAGTTATGTTTAGTGATAGGGTTATGGGTAGGGTTAGGGTGTGGTTGGACTGTCCAGCTGGACTTCAAGCTCCACCCATTGGCTTTGCAGTGAGCACCTCTCGAGATTTTAGGCCAGTGGGATTTCACTGTGGGCGGGGCTACCCAGTGTGAAGCCAAAGAAATAGAAACCTAGTATCAATGTGTTCAATCGTTTCTCAAGGTTGTTGGCTGGTTAGAACAAAATTTGTTTTGGAAGAGAAAGCTTTATCGTGGCATGGGTAGTGTGTATCTACTATTGTTAGAAGGAGCTTACCCTTGTGAAAAAGAAGTAGCCTACTTTTAGCATATTTTTAACAGGAGTACTTATCAATGAAATAATATGATCAAGTGCAAGTTGATATTCAGATATTTAATTTAATGTTATACACAATTAAATACAAATGTATTTAGTTTAAATTTATAGTTAAACTTAAGAGTGCTTTTTCACCCATTTAAGTGGGACTTGCATCTTTATGTAATTTCATAATTACTTCTGTTGTTTTTGAAAGTGCTGTCGAATGGTAAACTAAAATATGCTTTAATGTAATTTCTATTGAAATGTGTATGTCATGTATTTAGATATACAAGTTGCAATTTAGTATATTTAAAAATATTTATTTAAATGTAATATCGAATAACACAACAGTTAAAATTATAATAAAGTACTTCACATGTGATCTAGTATGTTAGTAAACACGTCAAAATAAGTGTACTTCTTTAAAGCAAAAAAAAAAAAAAAAGTAAAGTAAAATTTTTATTTTGACAAATATAACTTAGTGTACTTGAAAGTGTACTCTCTTTAAAAGTACTTAAGTGGCCTTTTATTTAATTAGTGTTATATTACATGCACATACTTTTTTTTAAATGTGCTTTTAAGATTTGAAGTACAAGTGCTCATTTCTTTTTCACAAGGGCATTGTTTTGCATGTTTCGGTTATTCCCGTTTACAATGATTTACAAACATCCATATGGTCGCAGGAGTATATTACTGAATCAGCCTCTTTTAGGTGTATGATTTTGTAATTGGGAAAAAGAATATAATATAACTTTCAGTTAAGACAACTGCTCAGTCACTCTTAAATATTCAACCATTCATGGTGGAAATTTAAGCACATTGCTAGTCATTTCCCAGGCAGAGCTGCACCAGGTTTCTCCTGACAGGAATGAACAGACGTTTACTCACCCCAAGCTAATAAAACATTAGAGTGAGGCAAAATTGACAGAGTAATCATTCACCATTCAAAAGACTTCTCACCAAATTGAGTGAAATTTTGATGCTGTTCATTTATTTCAGAAGCAGCCATTTAAGAGTATTAATGCAACTCTTTGAGATGTGTGTTTAGGTCAATAAAACGGATATATATAAAAAATACCAAAACATGGATTAATTGATTGATTAGCTGTCAGCACCCTCAGGCTCCAGCTGGACAGATTTCAGTGGTCAGATGAATCTGACTCTTTAGCTGGTGGTCGTTCCGGACGCCCCTGCTTCGGCTTGGGCTTCAGGAGGGGTTACCTGGTTCAGCAACAGGAGCTTCAGCAAAGGATCCAAATACTCCATGATGGTCTCCTTCACTCCTTTCTCAAGCAAGTAGCCTTCGGTATCGATCTCCACATTCTCCTGTCCAGCCACGGCCTCCATAGACGTCTGCAGGAGGCGCACACTGGCCAACACTGAGCTCTGTAGGCCAGATGGCATTGATATGGAAAAATGGGTAGAAATGGCTGGTTAGTATACAGCTATGGTAGAAGATAAAGGTTATAAAATATTAACTTAAAGGGGTCATCGGATGCCCATTTTCCACAAGTTGGTATGATTCTTCAGGGTGTTCATGTAAAATTTGTAATATACTTTGGTTAAAATTCCTCCCTTTTTACCTCCTCAAAAACAGCTTTGCTCACAGTGACCTATTACGCTGCATGTCTCTTTAAATGATAATGAGCAACTGCTCACCCCACCCCTCTCTTCCATGGGGGGTGTCGAATGGCTGAGGGCAGATACCACATGCTAATATGCTAATACGGGTCAGTGATAGTGGGCGGAGCATGACCATTATGACATCATAGTGTTTAGAAAATCGAGAGTGTTTAGACTTTTTGAGGACAAAAAAAAAAAAAAAAAAAAAAGGAGTTAATGGATTTTTTTCATTGTGGTGGTTGTGTCCACACACTGCAAAGACACATTTATATGCAAACACCATATAAAAGTGAATTTTGCATCTGATGACCCCTTAAAAACAAATGTATTAACAAGAATTTCTGGGTGTTTATTTGTCATATTGTGTTCAATCTGAAATTACATATACTAGCAACACTGTATGTACTGAAATTTGCCTTTTTTTGCCACACTTGGTAGCCCAGTTATCACAAATGCATATCAGTTACTGCAATGAATTACTGCAAGACAGAACTTATTCATATCAACCGAGGTGATGTATGAATTTATGGTAACACTTTACAATAAGGGCCCATTAGTTAATAAAAAATACTTATGTTCATTGTTAGGTCATCTCTGTTACATTAAATAATATTAACAGATACAATTTTAATGTTGAACTTAACATTAACTAAGATTAACAAATGCTTTAGAACTTTTTCATTGTTGGTTCGTTAACTAGTGTAGTTAAAAAATTTTAACCAACAGTTCCTTATTGTAAAGTGTTACTAAATGTAGCTTTTGTAGCATATGGGTAGTTTATAAAGAAATTTAATTAAACTAAACTGGGAATTGAAATTGGCTAAACCTTGTCCACTAACTAACTGGTATTAGTTAGCCTAGACAGCATATTTGATTTTTAATGCGAATGAAAACGAAGTGGTGATCTGTTCAATGTCCATTCAGTGGGTTACTGTATATTGTCTTGAAAGGTGGTTGAAGGGTTGGTTTTCAAAACTCACGCTATATATGAGGTTTTTTTTGTTACTTTGTATCTTGGAAATTTGTTGGAAAGATTCAATATTTCCTATTCTTCCATAAACAACACTAGAATCCATTGAATTCATTGGTATGTCTAACCCTCGCTAGTCTCAGCCTAGATGTCATGCCCACGCACTGTTGGCTGGGCGTCTGATGCATATGGCACACAAAATTGGAAGTTTCAAAGTCGTCATTTGATTGGTTGAATTCTACAGGATTTCCGGTAGACATGCGTCTCGCGTTCTTTAACGTTCCACCTGGAAACAAAACTTTCGTGATGCCAAACCCCCGTGTTTACAACTGTGACAATGAGCACTTATCAAAATCAACTAAGTTGACGGCATACTTTTTACACGGCGGTCTGTTATTGTTGGGGCATCGACTTTACATTTTTACGACCTAAACATGGCCCTGAACAAAACGAACTGTGATTGGTTTCTTTACATGTCAGTCAGACGGCCTCTTGGTTGGTCCTTGGCCAATGAAAGCTGCAGACCTTCTGCCATCAAACTGACGAATCCCTCTCATTTTAATTTATGTTTAAATAAATATGGTGTCTACCTTGATTTAGGGCCATTACGTACATGCAAACCTGTGACAATGTACCTGAATCATAAAGACAGACAGAACTGCAGCTCCAATGGTGTTCATCAGACCCATGTAATAGTTGACCAGGGCTTCCCTGCAACCACGATTGAAGAGGTTGAGTTCATCGGTCTCATGCTCGTAGTTGTAGTGGGCCGAGTTGTTGGTGATTTTGTATTGGATACAGGGTCTGGGAGAACTAGGGTTGCAGCAACTGAAGGGCACGCCGTCAACCAAGTAACGGCCATCCACATTGCTCTTAATGCGGCTAGAGGATTGAAGAAAATGGAAGAAAAGAGCATTGAGTTATTAGAAACTGTTACGCCAGGTCATATGATATAGTTCTAAAATACCAATAGTTCCCAAAAAATATCTTAACTTAAAATTTTCCTCACTTGTACTTGCGCAAAATATTGTTGAATTTATACAGTGCGGTCACATTTAACATTTTCACTGGCGAAATGCGGTCATTTCAATAGTAATACATGCAATTGCGAATCTCCCACACAGATTTTTGCAGTTCAAGTTGGTCACATGGACCACATTGACCAATAGAAAACTGCACTCTAAAAAAATGCTGGGTTGTTTCAACCCAATTTTGGGTAAAATATGGACAAACCCAGCCGTTGGGTTGAATTTTTAAATTAAATTTTTTAACCCAACGTTTGGGTTTGTCCATATTTGACCCAAAATTGGGTTGAAACAACCCAGCATTTTTTAGAGTGTGCTTGGTTTGAAAGTGACTTTTGTGTGAGCTACATCATTACACTATTGACAATAAACAATGGACCTTTTGCTGACATATTTCGCTAATGTGACTGTACATTTATTAACAGACACATGAATGTCTGAGTTCAAGTTTGCACCTTTGTCTTGATAGCATGGCTATGTCATGTAGCCTAATAACACACTCTCACGCATTAATTTTTTTAGCATTGTTGGTAGGAGTACAATTTACATTTGTGGTTTCAACAACCAGATGCATTACTTATTGTCCAGTTTCGTCTGGAGTGCGTCTCAGAAAACCTCCTGAAGTGGCTTTTCACCATCGGATAGCTATCTGATCTTAGAAAACACATGAAGTGACCAGGAGTAAACAGGCCCTGAGGTAACTACATGGGTTAAGGTTAGGTTTAGAGATAGGTTCAGGGTTAGTACGTAGTTATTATCCAGTTATTGTAATTACTATAAGTACATGTACATGGGGAACAGGACTGTAAAATAAAGTGCTACCAATTTTTCAGAACTAATTTCACATTTCTAAGCCATTTTGGTCTCAATTTTTGTGGAAGTTCAGTATAAAGTCTGAAGTTCTCCTCAAGTTCACATGGGTGTCCTATGCAGAGTAAGCGCAGAGATGGTTTACCCAAAAATGCTCAATACCATTTACCCAATTACCAAATAAAGGGATAGTTTACCCAAAAATGTAAATTCTGTCATCATTTGCCTACCTCAATGTCATTCTAAACCTGTATGCAACTCTTTATTCTGTGGAACACAAAGGAAGATTCTTGGATAATGCCCATGCAATAGAAATCAATGGGGTGCACTGTTGTTTTGGACCCCAAAATCATTGCATGGGCAAAAATAGTTGAAACATTCTTCAAAATATGTTCTTTTTGTGTTCTGCAGAAATTGGAATGACATGAAGTTGTGTAAAAAATGTCAGAATTTTAATTCTTGGATGAACTGCTGTATACTTTTAATTGACATTTCCTTTGACTCACTCTTTAACTTCCTTGGAGCTGAAATCCAGGTAACGGTTGCTGATCCACTGCACCTCAAACCAGTCCCTGTAGTCGCTGTTTCCACAGCACTGGAACTCCATCTGAAGGCGATCGATGGTCTGCTTCTGGTAGCAGCGGCCAGGGGGTGTCGGTGTCTTTGTAGAAGCGAATGCCGTTCTTCAAGCCGATTTTCAGCGAGGACTCTAGGCTGCCCATCATGGCGTAACTCAAGATGACTGAAAACAGCATGAGGGTGGTGAAGAATATCGCGCATCCATAGAAGGGCTTCAGGAAGGTCTTCCATTGTGGGAAACGCCCCGCATCTAGGGCGTCCTGGCAGATTCGACTGGCAAAATAATTGATGCCCATTGAAGCCAGACCTACAATCAACAAGGTATTGGGCACACAGTGGATGTCGGTGTTGTCCATCACCTAAAGGACAGGAGGATGTTGATGTCAGTCCATTTTGAGCTCAGATTGCATTGTACTTACTTTGTATATTGAGTTTGCTTAAAGGGTTAGTCACTCAAAAATCAAAATCTGTCATTAATTATTCATCCTCATGTCGTTCGAAACCCGTAAGACGTGCGTTCATCTTCGGAACACAAATGAAGAGCTTTTTAATAAAATCGGAGAGCTTTCTGTCCCTCCATTAACAGATACGCAACTACCACTTTGATGCTTCAAAAAGTTTATTAAGAGATTGTAAAACTAATCCATGCGAATTTAGCGGTTTAGTCCAAATTTTCTAAAGAGACTTGATCGTTTTATATATAGTTTTACGATATCTTTATAAACGTTTTGAAGCGTCAAAGTGGTAGTTGTGTATCTGTCAATGGAGGGACAGAAATCTCTCAGATTTAATAAAAAATATCTAAATTTGTATAAATTTCCGAAGATGAACGAAAGTCTTACGGGTTTGGAACGACATGATGGTGAATAATTAATTACATAATTTTAATTTTTGAATGAACTATCCCTTTAAACAATCTTTGGAGAGTGACTAATTTTTTATTAGAGTATATTTTTCATTCAATATATAAAGCAAAACATGCAAAAAAGTGTGTGTGTGTGTGTGTGTGTGTGTGTGTGTGTGTGTGTGTGTGTGTGTGTGTGTGTGTGTGTGTGTGTGTGTGTGTGTGTGTGTGTGTGTGTGTGTGGACAGATGTCACTCTTTATCAGCAGGTTGATTATGACCCATCTAGACGGTTAAAGAGCTCATTTGCAAAGGACAGTTCCTTAAGCCAATTATGACCGGCTTAGATAATATTTATATTCACTTGGGTTAATCCATGCCAGATATTTCTGAATCATTTGAGCCCTTAACATAGTTATTTATTAATTATTAAGACCTTTGTTAATTTACAATAGAGATTCTATAAACTTCCATAAACTAAATCAAGGCCACTACAAAAAAAAAAAACTCAAAAAAACTTTGCACAAAAAGTTCATTTGCTAACAGTTAGATCGTCAATGGCAATTTTAAAGCTTTTTTAAAGCAATTTTACAAAAAATTTAAAGTGATTTATTGCATAAAACATGGAATTATTAGCAAAAACATCAAGCAAATGGAACATATGAGGGTTAAATGGATACCTCTCCCCTCCTTCGAAGCTCAGTCTTTAGGAAGCATCCTAAAGTGAAGGTAACCGCTCCACCCAGAGTTGACACCCATGCGAGCAGCCACAAACCCTGGGCCAACTTCACCCTTTTCTGAAAAGTGAACTTCATCTTACCCACAACCATTGTGAAAGAGTATTATGATGTAAACTTGAGAAAAAGGGAAGACTAGAAGAGTGTGAAAAAATACAAAACTGTTCAAACGTTGTCAAAATGGGAACTCTTTGAAAGAGGTCCTGAGAATCCGGCTGGAAATGCTGGAGGTTCAAATTTAGCGGGAAAGAAAAAGAAACAAAGAAAACGTTGTGCAATCCGTTACACTTCGTTTGTTAGAATATAAGATCAATTCAATTTCATCCAAATAACGCAGACGCTATTCTGTATGTCGGTGTCACTTAATCCGTTAGCAAATGTCAGTCCAGATTTTTGTGTGGTGATCCCCCCGTAGCGATGCCCACTCAGTGGTGACAGTGGTGCCCTTCCACCTCCATGCCCATGCTTGGGTGAGACACACTGGATTTGGCCAAAGTTAGAGAGGTCTTGTGCGTCTTACCTGTAATCCATAAACTATCCTATTACAATGGCCCTCTCCAATGGGAAACAAGGCCACTGTCTGCTCAGCAAAGCAAGCCATGCATCAAGCATTGCGTCACATATGTGTAGAGGGATAAAGATGATGAATAACGACAAGGAAGAGATTGGACGGGCTATGACAGCCAGCCGTGAAGAAAGAAGGCAGCCATTGTGGTTAAAGCTGTCTTTAAAGTTGATGGGTGTTAGATTTTGACTGCATGCGGAGCTGTGTTTTGTAGACAAATGATTAGGACCTTTGCCTTCTTTTAAAGTTCAGACTACGGTATTTCTACTGTCTCTCGGTTTAGAGGTGAAGATTCGCTGTGTATAGGCGGTGTGAGAGCAACCAAAGGCAAGATCCTGTTCTTGTGCTTAAATATATAAAAAAAAACAAAAAAAACTGTAATTCACATATTAACGGTCTTCGTCAATTTTCTGCTCTGCCCAACCTATTTGTGGGAAGGATAGCAGGACGTTACGCGTCAGCAAACTTCACTTCTCTTAAAAAATTAAGGATTCAAAAACTTTTATGAACCGAATTTGTTTACAATAAAAAATATTTCAATCGTGACAACTCTGAACAGTTTTAGGGCCGGATTGACTAAATAGGAAAAATTAGCGGGAGAGCGCAAAACCATAAAGGCGCAGATGGGAGTGAAAGTTCTGCGCGTGATCTATTGACAAATTAAAGAACACAGATGCATGGATCATTTCCATAATGCCCAACGCAATCTATCAGTTAGCGTCTGGTTTAAGACGTGCTTTTTTTGGGCAGCAAGTAATGGTGCAAACCATTAAATCACCTTGCATTACTCATTTAAATACACTCCTCCCATAAATTTTGCATCTGAAAGGGAAACTCCTACAAAAGTTATGCCAGAAGCCATATCACCCTGTAGCCCAAGACCGGTTGCCCACTGAAGCTAAGCAGGGCTGAGCCTGGTCAGTAGGCCTACCTGGATGGGTGACCTCCTGAGAAATCCAGGTTGCTGCTGGAAGAGGTGTTAGTGTGACCAGTAGGGGGCGCTCACCCTGTGATCTGTGTGGGTCCCAACGCCCCAGTGACGGGGACACTATACTGACAAAGAGCGCCGTCCTTCAGATGAGACGTTAAACCGAGGTCCTGAATCTCTGTGGTCAACTTTCCTGTAGTTCAGTAACTTTCCTGTAGCTCAAACAGTAGAGCGTTGGTGCTTGCAACGCCAAGGTCATGGGTTCATTTCCCAGAGAAAGCAAGAACTGATAAGAATGTAAATATGTACCTTGAAATGCAATGTAAATCGCTTTGGATAAAAGCGTCTGCCAAATGCATAAATGTAAATGTATATTAAAAATCCCAGGATGTCCTTCGGAAAAAGAGTAGGGGTTTTAACCCTGGCATCCTAATCATCCTCATATGCTGATTGGTTTCATCACTGTCTCCTCTCCACCAGTAAGCTGGTGTGTTGCTGGTTGTGGGCGTTCTGGCGCAATATGGCTGCCGTCGCATCATCCAGGTGATGCTGCACATTGGTGGTGGTTGAGGAGATTT
>JARPMJ010006692.1:42500-50195 GCA_033366665.1 Phoxinus dragarum | reverse complement strand
CAAATGAAACGCGACGGCGAAACGGTTCCTTTTTGTCCGAGTGAGAAAGTGAAAGAGGAAGTGCTCTTTATTCAGTGTGAGACCTCAGCTCGTGTTTCTGCCGGAATATAAGGTTTCACAAGTCAAGTGTCTGAGAATGTGGAATCATGACATGAGCTGCATAGGCTAATTACACTGAGATAAGCTAAACTACACTAAATCACTACATCAAATCATTCAAATCTTCACTAAAGCGAACAAGCGCTTGATGTGCAATCATGTTTGAATGTGTCTGGAAATGGTTTTATATTTTTGCTTACACTTTACAATAAGGTCCCATTAGTTAAAGTCCCATTTATTTATATATATATATATATATATATATATATATATATATATATATATATATATATATATATATATATATATATAGCGCTTTAATACAGAGTGTTTCAAAGCAGCTTTACAGTGATAACAGGAAAATAATGCAACATATTTGTTTCTAGAAGAAAATAACGCCACAGTCCAGCTTAAGTAAGTCCAGATGGTTCATTTTGTTGTAAAAAAGTTATTAATTTAGTTTGTTTATATAAATGTGAAACTGGAAAAGTGAGAATATGGTGCAAAAGTGAATTTATTTCATTAATTAAACTTAAAAAGTGAAACTAATATATTATATAGACTCATTACATATGTATTTCAAGACTTTATTTGTCATAATTTTGATGATTATGGTTCACAGCTTATGAAAACCCCAAATTCAAAATTAGAATACTGTAAGGTTTTCATAAGCCATAATCATCCAAAATTATAACAAATAAAGGCTTGAAATATCTCACTTTGCATGTAATGAGTCTATATAATATATTAGTTTCACCTTTTAAGTTGAATTACTGAACTTTTTGCACCATATTCAAATTTTTCCAGTTTCACATGTATATATATATATATTTATTTATGTCATGATGTAATCGTCCAGCTCAGTTCAGTTCTCATATAATGCTGTCAATGCAGACAGATCAATAATATTGTTAAATATTAAAGCGCATTAACTAATGCATTGGTTACAGTATTTATTAATCTTGGTAAATTATTCATGCTATCATGTTAGGTCAGGTCCATTAAACACAGCAATATTAACAGAAACAACTTCATATTTTAGTATTAGCACATTTCACAATGAACAAATGCGTTTGAAATACAGTAGTAAAGTGGATCAAAACCTTTTATCAAAGTTATACATTACTATTTTTTAACAATATCCGTTCTTGTCTTTGGACAACTTTTTCGAACCACTTCAAAATTTGACTACTGTATTTTTCATTGTTAGTTTAATTAATGTTAAATGTTTATGTTTACCTTATTGAAAAGTGTTACACATGTTTTTTTGTTATTTTGTCAACTCTAAAAACATGATGAAACATAATACAGACATAAAACACTAAATAAAAGCAGATTTTTTGCTATCTTTGCAGAGATTGAGTCTTTGGGACGTAGCTTAATGTCCCCAGAAGTAAACACCTTGCTATTTTATATTATAATTCAGCAAACTAAATAACAGTTAAGTCACAGGGAAATTCCCCACATGAATAAACAAATGTTTGTTTGTGAATTCAGGTGAAATGAATTACAGATGTGACGTCACATGACCTACCTGAGCGATATGTTTACTCACCCGGACCGAACGACTTCTACAATTATGAACACAAACGCATTAACACACTTCTGCTTATCGTATCATAACTTCACAAGAACTGCATGAATCCTCCCACACAATACTGGAAGCAGCAGCTCTGGCATAATGCATATTTATCAGATGCTTTTATCCAAAGTCACTTACATTGCATTGTAGTTCAAGCGTTCCCTGGGAATCGAACCCTGACCTCGGCGTTGCGAGCGCGTCATGCTTTACTCTGCTTGAGCTGCAGAAAAAAGGACAGAGTTCACCCAAAAATGTGGAGCAGCTTGTAGTAACGATTAATCCTTCATTGTTAAACCCCGGGTTAACTTCCTTATTTGCATATTTACAGAGACAGCGACACTGATTGGACGAACGCAGAACGTGAAAGCCTCTAGCATTGGGCATCCTCATATACACCCTGTTCACATTTCCGGGTTTCTTAGAAGCGGATGTCGTCATAGTTGGGTAAACTTCTAAAGTGGTGATTTATAGACTATATTAAAATAATTGTATCCCTTAAAACTCATCTTTGATCACCAAAATGACATTTAAACGTTTGTTTTTTTCCTTAAAATAGCTTGAATGTAACTCTTGCCTCATTTAGTATACGCGGTTCTATGAATATGCAAATGAGCCCCGCCTCCACTCACTCACTCACTCACTCAGAGATCCACTGGTTGACGATCACACGTTGATCTGATTGGTTACAAGGTAGTTTGTGACGTCAGAAACACCAGCGATTTCACACCGTGTTTTTGAGACTGTCTTTGGTTCACTGCAGTTTTAAGCAGAAAATACTCAGCAATGCTGTCGATTTATGAACTTACACATGGTTTGTCTTACTTAAAGCATATTAAAAACACCACATAGACATCTGGTATCAAATGGGAAAATAATAACGCCACAATAGTATTTTCAAGAGAGAAAGACTCTTCACTCCCGCAGCCGCTGAATTAGAAACACCCCCACAGCAGCGTTAACTAGTTTTTTTTTTTGTAATTTGATGCAAATTAAATATACTAAGTAGATCTATATAGTGTTAAATGTAACCTTACATACATTTAAAATATATATACAAAACTTTGCAGGATTCACGATGTTGACGACCGTTAAAACGCGAAGACTGGTGCATAGACGTATACACTAGATGTCGCCTTGGCTACGGCAGTTCATTGGAACGAATGTCTTTAATGCGACAAATAACGTTACTACACCTACAGTACAGACCTAAAAATATCAAAATTGAAACTACTGCAGAAAAAAAGACACCTACATCTTGGATGCCCTTGAGGTAAGCTAACACATACCAAAATTTAATTTCAAAGTGAACTAGCCTATCCCTTTAAGTCTCGTTCATAACGATAAACATGAAGAAATAGTTTTTAAAATCGTTCTTCTGAATGTAAAAGAACAGTCCACACAACTGATAGCGGCACAGAGAAACGATCACTTTCACAAAACATTTTTTCCAGTTAAAGAACGATAAAAACATTGACAGCCAATCAGAATCGATCCTGCTTTAAAGAGCTCGAGCATTTAAAGCGGTAGACGATAAATGCAACGCGTGCTTAGTAAGTTGGTGTGTGGACGCTAATATATTGTTATACACTGACTAGTTATCTTTATAGTTATCGTTTTTGGGCCTTTACTCTGCACATGTTTGAAGTTTAACAGGGCAAAATCGGCGCTAATCCTGCTCCGGTCTCCAGACATTTCACCCTACCTGTACTGCGCATGCGCACATCAATATTGCGTCCCGTTTATTCAATACTTTTGGAACTTTTTTAAAACTCCCGACACGTGTTAGATAGATCACTTGGCTCTTTATCTTAACATCTGAGAAGCAGGAGACTTGAGTAAAATCTCTATTAAATTTCACTTCCAACTGTATTACAGTAATGTCATGAATTCTGAGCTGATCACATTCACAGTCAGACACTTTCTGTTCGTCCTTCTCTTCACGGAATGATTTTACTTCCTGCTGCATGATCTCATGTGTGTTTGAGAGAATGCCACTGTGGTTGGGACAGACAGTGGAGGAATGCGGTCACAGGTCGACATGAAAACATGGCCAGTATAAGGCATTAACACGCTATAGGCCCTATGCACCGCTGCACTACTTCCTGAACTTGTGCAGGCTCCTTTGTTTCCTGTCTGCCAGGATTGGCCAAACTGATTAATCCAGGTGTGTCTGACCAACAACAATAATCAGACACACCTGGATTAATCAATTTGGCCAATCCTGGCAGACAGGAAACAAAGGAGCCTGCACAAGTTCAGGAAGTAGTGCAGCTGTGCATAGGGCCTATTGTGGAGCGTAAACTGTGTCTGAAGCTGCTGTTTTTGTGTCGGTGACAATCATTTATTTCTCACCTGGTTTCTTCTAATCAAGCGTGTATTTGCCATGTTTTAATAAACATATTTCTCTACACCCAAAAAAATAACAATCAATTACTCACCAATCACGTCGCTCCAAACCAGTATGACTTTATTTCTTCTGTGGAGCATAAAATGAGTCGTTTTGCAGTGTTGTTTTTCATACAACAAAACAGTGGATCTGTCAAGCTCCAAAAATGTCAGAAAACCACCATGAAAGTACCACAATATAACTCGATTTTTCTTGGCAACCACCCGCAGTACCCTAGCACTTTGGCAGAGGCAAGGCATGGGTTGCCAGGGTGTTGCTATATGCAGTTGCTGACATATTCTAAGGGTAGTTAGAAAGGTCTGGGTGGTTGCCAGGGTATTGTTATGCAGTTGCGCAGATATTCTATTTAGTAGCTCGGGAGCTTTGGGTGGTTGCCATGGCTATGCTGTTACTAAGGTGTACTAAGTGGTTGCCAGAGTGTTGCTATGCAGATGCAGTTCTATAGTGGGTTGACACGACAAAGCTATGTGGTTGTTAAGGTGTTCTGAGCAGTAGCTATTGTGTTCTAAACGGTTGTCAGAGCTTTGACATGCAGTTGTTAAGGTACTCTATGTAGTAACTAGGACGTTTTGGGGGTTGTCAGGGCGTTACTAGGCAGTTGCTGACATTCTAGTAGCTAAGAAGGTTTGGGTTTGTTGCTATGCAGTTACTAAGGTGTTCTATAGGGGGTTGACACGTTATTGCTATGTGGTTGGTAAGGTGTTCTGAGTTGTAGCCAGGGAGTTCTTGGTGGTTGTCAGGGCATTGCTATGCAGTTGCTAAGGTGTTCGGAGTGGTAGCTAGGCTGTTCTAAGTGGTTGTCAGGGATTTGATACGCAGTTGCTAAGGTATTCTGGGTAGTAACTAGGGAGTTTTGGGGGTTGTCATGGTTGATTTGTTGTTGCTGAGGTTTTCTGAGTGGTAGCTACCACATGTAGTTGCTGAGGTGTACTGAGTAGTTGTCAGGGCATTGCACTTTAGTTGCTAAGGTGTTCTGGGTGGTTGCCAGGGTGTTGCTTTGCAGCTGCTAAGGTCTTCGAAGTAGTAGGGAGTTTGGGTGGCTGTCAAGGCGTTGATATACAGTTGCTAAGGTGTTCTGAGTGGCAGATAAGTTGTTCTAAGCGGTTGTCAGGGCGTTACTATGCAGTTGCATAGGTGTTCTGAGTGGTTGCCAGGGTGCTGCTGTGCAGCTGAAAAGGTGGTTGCTAAGGTTAAGTGACTGTCGAGTGGACATTGATATGCAGTTGATAAAAATATTCTGGGTGGTTTTCAGCTCGTTGCTATGAGCTTATTGAGGTGGTTGCTAGGTGGGTTCCTCCTTACAATCTAAAGTGAAAAGTGTCCACCCTCGAGTGTGATATTCTGCTCTTTAGTTCAATAATTACGGTAAGCAATAATAAAAGTGACAGTCACCTTAGAAAAAGCCACTCTCTCTTTCTCTCTCAAAGCAGTACAGGAAGTCAAAGTCATGTTTAATATGACGGGCGCTTCACCTGGTCACATGATTAGTCACCAACACCAGGACGACACACTTTACTGGAACAAAGGAATTTTAGGGCATTTCCAGTTTACTTCTTCTCAGCTCTCCTTTTCCATTTCTTGGTCGCTTACTTTCAATTCTCACTCCTGCTTTTTCCATAACCCTCCATTCTTGCTTCCCTCAATCCCACAGCATGGTTATTATCATCTATCATTCATTTATATAATCAGGTTTTATGACTAATTTAGCTGTGATTGAGTGTATATGAACACACACACACACACACACACGGAACAACATCAAACGTTGCGAGTCAATGTGTGTGTGCTGTTACTGTTCACTTCTGATATCATGAGGGAAATTCTTCCTGCACTCCCTTAAATCTGACACACCCTTCACTCTGAACACAAGTGAAGATCAAGCTCAATACATTCATTTATGTTTTTTTTTTTTGTTTTGTTTTTTTAATAAGTTTTACTTCCTGATACTCAATAAATGTGATGTCAGACAGAAAGGCTTTCCTGAGAACAGTTAAATAACACACCACAACACACAACCATGTCTGCGGCTGTGCAGCGCATGCTGAATGCCCATGAAACCAAAACACACCACATGCACAAGAGCAATTCTGGGAAGAGTCTGCCCTCTGGTGGCTGCATCCGAAGTCGCATACTTCCGTACTCTATATTTGGCAGTATGTCTGAATTCACAGTACTTATAGGCAAAAAGTACCTGAATGACCAACTTCTTCTGGTGAGATTCTGAAGTGTGCATAAGATGGACACTTTACTATCCCATGAGGCCACGGGAGAATGCAATGCACGTTATACTGTATCCCATAATGCAATGTGCACATGCAAAAAAATACTACATTGCATACTATTAGGAATATACAGTACTGTACTATAGTATATACTAGCCTGTTAATTAATTGCAATAACGCATTTGCCACTCTTATATATGCTCAAATCAGCACACTAAGTAAATTTTTGATCATTTAGTGTGGAAAACGTCTGTAGAAATATAGTAGGTGCAAGTATGCAACCAGATCTCAATGCATGAAATACTGTATCCCATAATGCAATGTGCACATGCAATGTAGCATACTACTGTTGGAAACATACCACATGGCATAATATTAGCAGTATACAGTACTGTTCTATGCAGTATATACTAGCCTTTTAATTAATTGCAACAACGCATTTGCCATTCATACCGTATATATGCTCAAATCAGCATACTAAGTACTATTTTTGATCGTAAACAGTGTGCAAAATGTCTGTATAAATATAGTAGGTGCAAGTATGCAACCAGATCTCAATGCATGAAATACTGTATCCCATAATGCAATGTAGCATACTACTGTTGGAAACATACTACATTGCATGGTATTATCAGTATACACTTTGCAGTACTAGCCTGTTCATTTATTGCAATGATGCATTTGCCACTCTTATATATGTTAAGATAAGCATACTAAGTACTCTTTTTGATCGTATACAGTGTGCAAAACGTCTGTAGAAAAATAGTAGGTGCAGTATGCAACCAGAGCTCAATGCATGAAATAATGTATCCCATAATGCAATGCAGCATACTACTGTTGGAAACATACTACATTGCATACTATTAGCAGTATACACTATGCAGTATACTAGCCTGTTAATTCATTGCAATGATGCATTTGCCACTCTTAAATGTTTAAATAAGCACACTAAGTACTATTTTTGATCGTATACACAGTATGCTAAAAGTCTGTATAAATATAGTAGGTGCAGTATGCAACCAGAGCTCAATGCATGAAATACTGTTTCCCATAATGCAATGTGCAAATGCAATGTTGCATTCTACTTTTTTAAAAACATACTACATTGCATATTATTTTGCAGCATACAATACTGCACTATACAGTATATACTAGCCTGTTAATTCATTGCAATGATGCATTTGCCACTCTTATATGTTAAGATCAGCATACTAAGTACTATTTTTGGTCATATACAGTGTGCAGAATGTCAGTATAAATATAGTAGGTGCAAGTATGCAACCAGAGCTCAATGCATGAAATACTGTATCCCATAATGTAATGTGCACATGCAATGCAGCATACTACTGTTGGAAACATGCAGTACTACATTGCATACTATTAGC
>JARPMJ010006692.1:12500-37500 GCA_033366665.1 Phoxinus dragarum | reverse complement strand
ATAAAAAAAAAAAAAAAAAAAAAAAGTGACTGATTATATCATTTACTAGATGTAATGAGTAATTCAATTAAAGGCTATTTTTTGCTTTGAATCTAATGATGCAATTCGTCCCAAAGCTGTTTGTTTGGGTTCAAAGCATTTAATGAAAAAACTTTCTAAAATACAACTTCCAGAACGAAGGCTGCTGAAAATATAACGATATATTTAATCGTTTTTGCTTTTTCCTTACAGAGAATCAAAACTTACAGAGAATCAAAACTGTCATCTCCAGACCTCGAGGTGAGAAACACACACACACACACGCACGCACGCACGCACACACACACACACACGCACACACACACACACACACACACACACATTGGTTGAGGTTTTTCCACTTCCTCCATTCACTGATGATTAAAGGGAAATGCGTATGCAAACATTTCATCATTCATGATCATGAGTGTAAATATTAATGTGATGAAATGAATCAATGAAACAGATGAGAATGCAAAAATACATTTTAATGATCAAAACAGCTTAAAAATGTGATCACAGAACATACAGGGCATGACATGGTCATATAAGATGCTGCATGATAACAACCAAACAAACACAATAAACACGAACTCAAATGCAATTCAGTGATAACAGCCGGAAGTTTGTTATGAAATATGAATGATATGATTTGCTCTTTACTACTGTAAGTCTACAGAGGATCAATCCCAGAATGCACTGCAATACGAAGTGTACAATCCCAAATCACTAGAGCGGGTTAATTCGTAAAATGTACAAAATAAACAAATAATTTTAAACTGAAAAAATATATATATGAAAATTGAACATGAAAATGTTAAATTATTGAAATATTAACTTAAAATCTTAGAGGGACGTCCAGTAAATATTTAAGTTCTGATTGACAATTACTGAAGTTTGGCAACTGTTAAAAATAGTTTTAAAATAAAATATGGATATAAATATTAGATGTAAAAGCTAAAACATGAAAAATAAATATTTAACGAAATTTAGAAAGGTTTCTTTGGCAATAACGGAAATAAAATAAGCAAAATAGAAATTATATATATATATATTTGAGGAGATTCCCCCTTCCACATGTAAACGCTGAGTAGAAAAGCGCTATAAAAAATTTAACAAATTATTATTACAGAATTATATATATTTTTCATATATATATATATATATATATATATATATATATATATATATATATATATATATAAACCCAGTAAATATACAAACCAGTAAAAAAATAAAAAAAATAAAAAAATTACTAAAACTTGAAAAACTTAAAATGACTAAATTAATTATAGAAATCCTCAGTTAAAAACATTAAAATAATAAAAAAATACAATTATATATATATATATATGTAAACTGACAATAACGGAAATAAAATAAGCAAAATATATATATATATATATATATATATATTGAGGAGATTCCCCCTTCCACATGTAAACACAGAGTAGAAAAGCGCTATATACATGTAACGGATTATTATTACAGAATTATATATTTTTTCATATATATATAAAAACCCAGTAAATATACAAACCAGTAAAAATTTAAAAATAAAAAAAAACCCACAAAAAAATTACTAAAACTTGAAAAACTTAAAAAAAATGACTAAATTAATTATAGAAATCCTCAGTTAAAAACATTAAAATAATAAAAAAATACAATTATATATATATATATGTAAACTGACAATAAAAAAAAGCTAATTCAGAATATGAATCCATATTATAAAAGTACAAAAATAATACAAAATTAACTCGATTATTAAATACCAATAAGGCACAGTTAACGTCTTATCAATCCAGCCGTCTCCGGCACACTTATCACTGTCGTAGACACTTAATATTCAGCATTATTATGGCTCTGAATGAACCGACACTATTGGCTGAGAGCTGATGATGACATCACTGCTCAGATTATTGAACGGATCTGAATCAACACTGAACCGAGGTCAGCTGAACAATGACACTATTGTATAAAGTGCTGTATAAAAAAAGAAAAAAAGTGTGTAACGCTGTCAGATCACTGGCCAAATCTGGCGTGTTATTATTATATTTACTCACTTTGCTGGGAGAGTTCGTGTAAGCCTCAGATTTAGCACAAGTGCTTAACTCGTGATATATTAAACACAGCGTATTTCAGAATCTGCTCATATCCGGCTTACGTGAACACACACGTCACTACACAACACACACCAGCGCTTGTTCATGTGCAGTGAAGCAATAGTGGAGATTAAAAAGAGTTTGATTGACAGAAAACACATTGCTAGTTCCCAACATCCTATATGTTCTTCGTACTGGATTGATCTGTCCACCGAAAACACATTTTTTGGTGAAAAGGATGAAGATGAAAGAGGAGACGGATTTTGTTTAAATAAGAAATTAATGTATGATATATATATATATATATGTGTGTGTGAGATCCTGGAGCACAAACCCCAGTCTGGAGTCGCACGGGTATATCTGTGGCAATAGCAACTATACATTGTACGGGTCAAAATGATCCATTTTTCTTTTATGCCAAAAATCATGAGGATATTAAGATCATGTTCCATGAAGATATTTAGTAAATGTCCTACCGTAAATATATAAAACATGTATTTTGTGAGTGAATGCAGCACAATCGTGAACATAAATGCACAACTTTAAAGGAGATTTTCTCAATGTTTACATTTTTTTGCTCCTCAGATTCCAGATTTTCAATAGTTGTGTCTCGACCAAATATTGTCCAATCCTAACAAACCACACATCAATGGAGAGATTATTTATTCAGCTTTCAGATGATGTATATATCTCAATTTTAAAATGTGACTGGTTTTGTGGTCCAGGGTCACATATGTGACGTAGTTAACCTTGGTTCTTTTCTTTTCTTTTCGGCTAGTAGAAGTTTTAAAACGGCTTGTTATTTATTTAGTGGTGAGTGAAAAAGTAAATTTCAAACCCTTTATAATATAGGGAACAGGACGATTTCACTCACACACACACACACACACACACACACACACACACACACACACACACACACACACACACACACACACACACACACACACCACACGCACACACACACACCGAACGAATGTCTACAACGCACTTGTAGAATAGCACTGGATTAGCTTGTCCTTTGCAGGATGTGTGTTGAGTGTGTTGAGTGTGTTGTGTGTGTTGTGTGATGTCTGGCAGTGGGGTGTGTTTCTCCGTGCTCCTCCTCCTCATGGGAAGCTCGAGCTGCAGTTGTTTCCAGAAGCGTGAGGTGAGAGGAGTGGACTTCTCGCCCTGCCAGCGCACGAGTGTGAGCGCGAGACGGGCCCGGCGCAGCTCTTTGACCCAGCTCTTCCTCTGGATCGGTTTGAACTGGATCAGAACCACCCGGAGACTCCCGCCGTGACGCATGCTGGTCAACCCGGCCTGGAGCTCGAGCAGCGCCTGTGTCCCGCGCACAGCACTGCAGGGACTCACCACCCACCCGCCAGCCTCCGGCTCTGGCCCACACACCTCAGCGTATCGTCCGTTATAGCTACACACAGATACAGGTTAATACACACACACACACACACACACACACACACACACACACACACCATCAGCCTCCGGCTCTGGCCCACACACCTCAGCGTATCGTCCGTTATAGCTACACACAGATACAGGTTAATACACACACCCACACACACACACACACACACACCGCCAGCCTCCGGCTCTGGCCCACACACCTCAGCGTATCGTCCGTCTATAGCTACACACAGATACAGGTTAATACACACACACACACCACACACACACACACCGCCAGCCTCCGGCTCTGGCCCACACCACCTCAGCGTATCGTCCGTTATAGCTACACACAGATACAGGTTAATACACACACACACACACACACACACACACACACACACACACACACACACACACACACACACCATCAGCCTCCGGCTCTGACCCACACACCTCAGCGTATCGTCCGTTATAGCTACACACAGATACAGGTTAATACACACACACACACACACACACACACACACCACACACACACACCATCAGCCTCCGGCTCTGGCCCACACACCTCAGCGTATCGTCCGTTATAGCTACACACAGATACAGGTTAATACACACACACACACACACAACACACACACACCACACACACACACACACACACACACAACACACACACACACACACACACACACACACACACACACACCATCAGCCTCCGGCTCTGGCCCACACACCTCAGCGTATCGTCCGTTATAGCTACACACAGATACAGGTTAATACACACACAAACACACACACCACACACACACACCACACACACACACACAACCACCGCCAGCCTCCGGCTCTGGCCCACACACCCTCAGCGTATCGTCCGTTATAGCTACACACAGATACAGGTTAATACAGACACACACACCCACACACACACCATCAGCCTCCAGCTCTGGCCCACACACCTCAGCGTATCGTCCGTTATAGCTACACACAGATACAGGTTAATACACACACACACACACACACCCACACACACACACACACACACACACACACACACACACACACACACACACAACACACACACACACACACACACACCATCAGCCTCCGGCTCTGGCCCACACACCTCAGCGTATCGTCCGTTATAGCTTCACACAGATACAGGTTAATACACACCAGTGGCGATTCTAGGGGGTGGCCTGGGGTGGCCAGGGCCACCCCTGAAAGCTCATTGGCCACCCCTGTGGCCACCCCAGATCTGATAGGTAGTTGCATGTTCGTCAACACAACAAGAGATGCTGTCAATGATGACAGCTGATCAACTGATTTAGGGCCAGTTACAATGTTCAAAAGTTACTTTTTAAAGAAGCACCTTAATCCTTAAAATATTTTTGGTCTGTTGGCATAGGGGTGGAACGGTACATGTATTCGTATTGAATAAATTTATACGGAGAATACATGGTATAAAAAAATAAATAAAACTTGCGTGCAAATTAATGAATGTAATGCTGCGGTACTACTGCTAGATACGCGGGTTATTTGTGGAAACCTAATCTGTAGCCCCGCCTTAAGCTAGGGTTTGTTTATACTTTCGCCTCCGCAGCGCGAGCCTCCGATGACTGCGTGCGCGCCTCCCCAAATAGACGAGGCATTTACTTCGCGCTCGCCGGTGTACTATTCTTTGAAACGACAGGATGCGACTCGGTGTTCTCTAAACCACCAGGAATCAGCGGCGAGAAGTAGTAAGGTACATTCGTGAACTAAAGTACAACACTTTAGTAGACCAAAACCACACTACAAAAGAGGTTGTGTAAAGCAGTAGCTAAACCAGATTATTCCGTGACATTAGAGAGAAAAAAATGGATATGAGAAACGTAACCTACAACTAAATTAACGTTACATATTTTCTAAACATTTTTATTTAGTTTTGTGAACCTTTTTATAAAACATGGCCATTTATTTTTATTTAAAGGGCTTATGTCTTCTATTGTAGGCTCATTTTTGTTAATGTAAGCAACCCATTTAAACGCAAGGTTACACTCTAAAAAATGCTGGGTTGTTTTAACCCAATTTTGGGTGTCAAATATGGACAAACCCAAACTTTGGACAGAGCCCGTCTACGGAGAGCCCTGTTCACTCCCTATTAAGTCCTATTGTACCGAATTTTGGTTGTAGTTCACCACAGAGTTCCACTGGGGGCGATCGCCCCCGAGTGCAAAATGAATGGGAGTCTATGGGGCTAGACGGCTACATTTGTCCCTTTCAGCCGATTGCCGTTGAGAAATCTCAGATTTGATTGTAGGTTTGGCAAGTATCAACATGGGTTATAGGTCGAAAATTGAATGAACGAGTACTTATGTCCTTTCGATTTCTTACAGGTTGAGTTGTTGTTGCCATAACACGCTAGCATTCTGCTAACGAACGCTGATTGGTCAGTGAAGGACTGGTTACGTACCAGAGATACCGCTTGATGGCATCATGGCATCCGAAGCGGGACCAGAATGTATTCTAGCAGAAACTCTTCTAGCACGTGTGTTTACCTGTGTCAGCTGTGCTGGCGATGCCTCGAGAGAAAATAAAGTGCAGAGCGCGAAAGCACCACAGTGACTGAAGGATTGCCGTAAAGCAGGTATCTCTGGTCGTACGATGTGTATGACGTCCATTGACATTTTGAAAGACTTTTTAAAGCAAATAAGTGACTCTAAAAAATCTAACACCCAGCAATGTGCAATTTCTTTGCATCTCCTTTCGAATACAACATTCAAATTACTAGACAAAAAATTATATCTTGAGAAAAGTGGATTTTGAGGGGTATAGCTCCATAGACCTCCATTCATTCTGCACTCGTCCTGTGAGCGCCCTCATATGGAATCAGAGTGGAACTGCAACCAGTCAGAAGCCGGAAGTGTAGCGAGAGTGAACCTTCTCCCCTTATTAGACATTCTCTGCTTTGGATCAAAAATGCAATTTAAAAATTTAACCCAATGGCTGGGTTTGTCCATATTGACCCAAAATTGGGTTTAAAACAACCCAGCATTTTTTAGAGTGTAGGAATAGGCCAATCAGCACATAAATAAGAGATGCTGTATTTTCAGTTTTATGGCTGATTGTCTTATTTTGTTTACAAGTTAATGTTAACTAACTTAATGTTAACAAGATAATGTGGGGTACTTATTGTTTACTGTTTACATATTACTTTACACACTTCAGGCTGTTGCAGCTCATGGGACTGTATGACACTAGGTGGTACAGACTGAGACATGCACAATAAATAAAAATGCCTTCTGCATTTTTGTTTTGCTTTTCCCTCCATTGTACCGAATTCATACCGAACCGTGACTTCTGTGTACCATTCCACCAGTTGGCATCATTGGACTTTAAGTCTTGTCTTGTGGTCTTATGGCCTATGTGAAAGCATTTTGTAGCAGGAAGAATGAGCAAAAAGCAAGAACTAGCTACCTCTATTGCACTTTGTTACTATTATTAGAATCCTTATTGTTCATGCGAGTTTGAAGGTTTACATAACATTACTTTATAGTAGATATGGCCACCCCACACTAGCTTTGTGTCCCATCTTGGCCACCCCAGTAAAATGTCCTGGAACGCCACTGATACACACACAAACACACACACACACACACACACACACACACACACACACAACCACCGCCAGCCTCCGGCTCTGGCCCCACACACCTCAGCGTATCGTCCGTTATAGCTACACACAGATACAGGTTAATACAGACACACACACACACACACACACACACACACCATCAGCCTCCAGCTCTGACCCACACACCTCAGCGTATCGTCCGTTATAGCTACACACAGATACAGGTTAATACAGACACACACACCACACACACACACCATCAGCCTCCAGCTCTGGCCCACACACCTCAGCGTATCGCCTGTTATAGCTACACACAGATACAGGTTAATTACAGACACACACACACACACACACACACACACACACACACCACCTGCACATGTACAGGTTAACACAGACACACACACCACACACACACACCATCAGCCTCCGGCTCTGGGCCCACACACCTCAGCGTATCGTGTAAATGAAGTAATGTGATTCTGCTAATAAAGGAATATGTTGCGCTCCTTAAACACGAACCCCGTGTGTTTTTTCAAACGCAGAAAATACTTGTTTTAAAAATCATAACGATCCAAAACGTTAGACTGGTAGTGTGTGTAAATAAAGGAATATGTTGCCCGTGTGTGTGTGTGTGTGTGTGTGTGTGTGTGTGTGTGTGTGAGAGACACACACAGTACTCACTTCCTCCAGGAAGACTGTCCCGGTCGAAGATGCAGACGGAGTAGCCGAACTCAGTCTCCAGGACCCTGCGCAGCGTCGACAGCACAAACTCCTCCTCCTCACTGTTGCGTGCGTACGAGATGTACACGTCGTACTGCTTATCATCTACACACACACACACACTTTAGCTTGATCTTCAACAGTGAGAGCAAACATGGCTAGTGGAGTCACTGGTGAAGATACTTCTGAAAAACTAGGTACCGGTAGTTACACTACAATCTACTCACAAAAAGTAGTTAAAGCCCCCCCTGTGGTGTAAATCAGGTTTTTAATGTTGTTTATGTGTCTATGTGGCGTTTTTAATCTGCTTTATAATATGTGTAAGTTGATAAGTCGACAGCATTGCTGAGTATTTTCTGCTTAAAACTGCAGTGAACCAAAGTCTCAAAAACACGGAGTGAAATCGCTGGTGTTTCTGACGTCACACAACTACCTTGTAACCAATCAGATCAACGTGTGATCGTCAACCAGTGGATCTCTGAGTGAGTGAGTGAGTGGAGGCGGGGCCTCATTTGCATATTCATAGAACCGCATATACTTTATTGAGGCAAGGACGTCGAGTTAACATTCAAGATATTTTAAGGCATGAAGACTTGTATTTCAAGGAAATTTTGACCGGAGTTCTCCTTTAAGGGATACAATTATTGACTACAGGGGGACTTTAAATATATATAAACATATTTAAGGCATTCATATCTTAAAATAATAAATATTAGTGCGGGGCAACGATTAATCGCATCAACATAAAAGTTTGTGTTTCCATAATATATGTGTGTGTACTGTGTATATAAATACACAAAAGTGCATGTATATATTTAAGAAAAAAATAGTTATTTATATATAACAATATTTAATTTATATATAATATAAATTATATATAAATCTATTCACAGTATATACATGCAAAATATTTCTTAAATATATACAAGCATGTTTGTGTATTTATATACACAGTACACACCCATATATTATGGAAACACAAACTTTTATTTTGGATATATACCGGTATATATATATATATTATGACATCGAAAGGTAATCGGGTGGCTCCTTCATTGGAGATTTTTAAATCAACTCTTAAATTGTATTTTTTTTTTTTTTTTGTAATAATGCAAGTATAATAATAATGCAAGTTTCATGGCCAGTAAAGTGTTAACAAATATTTATATATATATATAAAAAAAAAAAGGTTCTCAATGGTACTAAAATAGCACCGATTTGGCACAGAAAACAATTTAGACTGACTGCATTAAATGTTATAATTCAATATACCTTATTAAACTAGACACATATTTAATTTTTGATAACAGAGTTGAAAACAGTAATGAACAGCAGCACGTCTCTCGGGAGCTTCAGCGCTGAATCTCCTCATGAAGCGGTTCGGTGAATCAAGACTTCAGCGTTAGACACAAGAGAAGCGTCTGGTTATTACTTCTGTTCCCTCGGCTGTAGAGGCACCGATGTAGTGAAAAGTTGGTTTAACTTAAAAAAGCAAGTTACCTAAATGTTAAGGCGAGACATGGACTTTTTTTCACTGGTCCAATGTTGAGATTTTGGGCTATTTGTCTTCAATAACAAGTCTTCTTTCAGACTTTCAATACACATTTATGTCTTTATTTTACTAACTTTCTGTTTGTGTCTGTAGATTCTCCTAAATTCAACAAAAGTTGGCGTTATAAATCAAACATCTCTGTCTGCTCCTGTCATCACACACACCGCTAGAAAGCTCTCTCTCTCCTGTACTATAGAGACCGAGCGTATTTAGGCCACGCCCACACCCAGGGGGAAAACAATCCAACCGCCTCCATTGACTCTGCATTGCGAGAGGCTCCTCCTGGTCATTTCTTGCTTCTAACTAAAGACAGAAAAATGCCTTAAAGCTGCTGTGTGACGAGGTGTCCAGCAAACAAGCTAAGAAACACAGAAATAAGTGTTTATAAGCTGTCGACCCCAAAAAACGAGTGTTTAAGGACTAAAAGTGGATCAGGCAGTTGAGACAGAGCGTAATGAGTCTCATTACTCTGAGAACTAACGTACGCCCGCTGGAGAAGAACGTCATCGGCAACACAGGATCGCTTATCTTCAGTGTTGGGGAAAGTTACTTTTAAAAGTAATGCGTTACAATATTGCGTCTACTCCCTTAAAAAGTAACCTAATTGCATTACTTAGATACTTTTTTTAGAAAAGTAATGCGTTACGTTACTTTTGTGTTACTTTTTTCCCCACCTGGGCTGGGCTTGTTTTTTTTATAACACAAAAGTACTATTTTGGGGCAAATGTAAAGACCCTTTCACTCCCAAAAGTGAAATAACAATCCTCAGACTCTGACTGAAGGACATGTGTACAGTAGAGGAAAGCAAACAAGCAAACCTTTCTATCTATCGATCATTTTTGCTTATTAAACTGAATCATCGAAGGTCAGAAACAAGTACATTGGTCAATAAAGTGAGATTAAATTGCATAATTTTTTTTATTTATTTAACAGATTTAGTTATTTTGAGGTTTGCATAGTAGGCCTATTCCGATTCTGCATTTCACTGATTTTATTCATTTTGAGGAATATTGAATATTTTTTTTGTGCAAGTGAGATGAGTAAAATGCTCACTTTTTAGTCTAGAAATGACAGCTTCAGCGTAGGTTCTGCCAGGAAGACTCAATCAGCGTGCCACGTATTACTTCTCTCCTAACCAATCATGTGCTAACACTACTCACAGTATAAAAGATCGGGTACTTACACTCGTCTGAGTTCGCAGATGCTGACGCCTGCCAAGTACTCACCCGCGTCTCGATTCCAGATCATTCCCAACTCAAAATCATACCGTTGGTTTTACAAACTTTGACGGCGCGCGAGTGCGGGACACGCGTGCAGGAAACTCATCTCATGAGAGACGATCCTCCTAACATGGTTTTCAGTTCAAGTTCAAATTTCACTTTCAACGCTTTCAATCGGTTCTCACGTTTGCGATTCCTGCAGCCACGTTAACACTTACTCACGATCAAACATTTAAACTCATTCAGGTGAGTATATTAATTTGGCTACTCAGCTGCTTCCTTCACCAGCGGTGAAGTTCATTCGTGACTGTGGTGACGTGGCAGTTTTCTTAAACTGCGGATACAGATTGCAGTCTTCAACGCAACAAACTGTAACGCTTTACAGTAGGGCTGGATAGCTCGCTGAATGGTTGCAGCATGTGTAAGCAAGATCCACGTAACTAATATCCCACAGGCAGCGCGGTGTTAATGTATTTTCAGCATCGTCGATCCCACGCACACATGGGCAGTTCGCATATACTTCACGACAACTGTATAGAAATAAACCAGCATAAGAGTTAAAAAAAAAAAAATATATATATATATATATATTAACCGGCTAACACTTATGCTATATTCAAGCTCGCGCTCTCGTCTCATACCGGCTGCCCACTCACCAGAGAGTGCGTTCCACTTAAAGGAGCAGTATCCAATTCAACTCGTTATGCCTTCTCTTAATTCATCAGCTTTGGCATTTACAGAGATGTCCGGCTATTTAAATTTTCACGTTAATATATGACCACCATATCTATAAAGGAAAAAAGCTTAGCTTAAGAGAACAGTTGGTCACTATATTTATGCATATGCTGTAGTAAAGTACAAAGACAGTATATTATACATTTTCAAGTGCTGGAAATTCTCTAACAAATGTTTTATAAAAAAAAAAAAAAAAAAAAAAAGTTCTACAATAACAGATATGGTACAATCGCTGTAACGTTTTCCTGGTGTCTACTTTAATCCACTGATAGCATGTGTCACCAAACAAATCACAGTCAAGAGACTCAAGTGCAATGTTTTACTCATCTGCATGATTTAAATGTTAATATATTTTTTCCTATCCAAGGGACTCACTTGGTTGTCATGGCCAGCATCTCCCGGCCGGGGATAAAACTTAATTCCTACAAGAGCAACTCAAGAGTATGTCAGGTATATGCTGTGCAGCTGAAAATGTATTCTACGCTCAAGTCAACAACACAATATCAAGTGTATCGAGGTAGTATTTTATCGGTATACCGTTACCTTACTTCAGGTAAGTATCGTACTAAGATTAATAAGATTTAGTGCTATTAAAATAAATAAATTGGCACTGCCCTCACAATTCGCTTCACCAGGTAATGATTCGATTCTACGACGCATTGCGATGCATCAAAATTATTCTGCACACAAGGCACATTTTTCATCAGTCACGAGGCAATACAAGCAGTCATATATTGAACAACAGATTTTATAGGCTGCTATGTGTCTATTATCACTCTTCTGTATCTTTGACATAAATGTCATTAATCAAAATAAAATTGAATGGTACAGGGTATCGGATAAGGCATTTTCAAACCTGAAAAAGAAAACCTAAATCACTGCTTCAGTGCTTTGAACGAGAAATGTTTCCCATCTCTCTGCTTCTGAACCATTTGAAATTAATTAGTGCAATAATAACAGCCAACGTTGTTGTTGTTGTATTGCCAACGTGCTTGATTTTAGTGTGGCAGGTTTTAAACATCGCGTAAGTTTTGTCACGTTTCCCATTAACTCCGTAGAATCTAAATGTGCCCAGATGTCTGCTTTCCAAGCTCTGGGTGCGATTTTAATTACCCGTCTATCGCGGTCATCTCCCTCCGCTCAGCCATCTTGATTGTTGTTGTTATGCCCCCGGAAGTAATTGAAACTTCTCAACTTTATTGTTTAACCCAAGGCCAGAAAATAAACGGCGAAATAATCGATTATGGCACTTTGCCGCATCGATGCTGAATCGTGCATGCCCCACATTGCAATGCATCACCAAATCTATTATTGTTGACACCACTAGTATATGCTTTCTGCTCGGTCATCGAAAATTCACTATGAGTATCTCTATTCTAAGCAGGTCATCTATCTTGTCTGTTAACGCTGGCCCTCTGTGGTGAATTAAGCGACCCGTTTCAGCTAGACGAAGGTGCATGTCCAATCTCAGATTTGGGCATGTGGAACAGCTAAGGTCAGACATATTACCAAGCCTACTCCGGCTTTGTTCATCCACGCTTCACAGAATTATCCTATAGCGGCTGCTAACGTCCTTTTGGGTCGAAGTCGTGGTAAAGCTTGTATGTGCTAACGAAGCTCTGTTGCGTCACTAAGGCAGATCTTGTCAGACGGTCATTCTATTTCTGAATGTTTATCTGGCAATCAGTAGTCTCTAATTTCATGATTAAGGTCGCGCTCATTTCTGGCCACTGCAATGCCATATCTACGTGCTTTCAAGTTTTAGTCTTCAGGCTTCAGATGGCTTCACCCTTCAGCAACCCGGATCCATCACCCTGCCCTCCTCTAACAGAGATCATGTATTTAAGTCAATCCAGCTAGACCATATTTCACTAAAGGCGTGTTTCCCAACACCTTAAAAGCTCAGACTCTGCAGTATTTGTTATAATGTTTCACTTATCTTTCCAGATTCCTCTTATTCCCATCCTGATCATGGCCGGTTGTTCCTTCCTCGTCTACAATTACAAAATCTATGAGTGGTAGGTCTCCGGTGTCCCCAGGGTGCGTGCGAGGGGTTTTGGCTCACAAAGCCCCACAGATATTTTCGTATTGATGCCGGAATCGTCATTGAGGGTGAGTGAAGCACACAGTTTGTCTATCCCTCGGATGCAGTCAGGCTACTGCGCCCAGCACAGGGGGCGGAGTTTCAACAGCTCGTACTACAGCTTCGAAACTTACCCCTCACAGACAAATCTCAAAACTTTTAGCTTGTTCAAATCCGAGTCAGTCAAAGATGGAGAGACCCAAGAAGTGTAAACATGTAGACCTCACTTCAGGATGGTTAGTTCATGATTACGCAGCTTATGCGTAGTTATCTTCTAGTCATTGATTCGCTCATTCTGTTTTGATATCTATAAATCATATCGGGGGGACTGGATTTATGTAATTTTAGGGTTTGTGATGCCACTAACCCAGGAGAAATGCCGCTCAGCATTTGTCGTAGTCCTTAAAGCAATCTTGTTAAATGAAAATCTTCCATGGTCGACCTTTTGAGTGTTGAAACTTTGCTAAATGTATTCTAGAATTCAAGTTCTGTTATCACATTAACAATTTCCAAAATTAGCAATAAATTCTGTTCCTTCTCATCTATGATTAAATTCCTTAAAATCTGCCCAAGTTCTCAGATCACTCCCCCTGTTACCCAACCTAATGAAGCACCTCTATCTAAAGCCTGGTTCAGGGCTCATTTAGTTGCTGTCCTCAAAAGCTGCCATCTATCCCCTTCTCTCTATACTGGCCATTCCTTCAGAACTGGGGCAGCCTACAGCAGCTGAACGAGGAGTTTCTACATCAGCCATTAAGATCATGGGAAGATGGTCTTCCTCTGCTTTCGAATCCTATATAAGAACCGGTTCTAAAATCATCCTTGAAGCTCAGCAAGCTCTCCAGTAACGATCCAGGTAAATCCTAATGCAAATACTGGTGGTGGTGTCTCGGTCGTACATCACTTACTTACCGAGCAGCAGCTAATAACCATCATTTGATAAGCCACATCATGTCTGTCTCTGTGTTTGCAACTCCGTTTTGTGTGGCCGTTCAGCCTGTCTCTCGTCTCTGTGTGATCTTTCTCGGCCTAGTGGCTGAGCTCGGTCTTGTCTCAAGTAGGCGGTCATAGCCATGTTCTGTGTGGCCTATCGTGGCCTTGTCCTCATGGTCCATCGCGGCCTGGTTCGTGTGGCCTAGCGGCCTTGTCTTGTGAAACTTGTCTTTTGCGTGGCATTAGCGGCCGTTGTGGCTCCTAAGCGGTCTCGTCTCCGTGGTCTCCCATGGCCGTGTGGCCTACCGTGGCCTTGTCCTGCAAGGCCATTGTGGTCTAGTGACCTCTAGAGGTCGTGGTTTCATGTGGCTTTATGGCCGTGTCTATGTTTAGCCCGTCTATGTGTGGCCTTTAGCGGCTCGTAGCTCATTGCTGCCCTGTCCTGTGCGTGGCCATTCGTGGCCGGGCCCATCGCGGCCTTTGTTCAGTGTGGTCTATCATGGCCGTGTGGCCTATCGTGGCCTTGTCCTATGTGTGGCCCATCGTGGTCTGTGGTCCATCGTGGCCTCGGTTTCATGTGGCTTAGTTGCCTCGTCTTATAGGCTCGTCTCTGTGTGGCATTAGCGGCCGTTGTGGCTCCTAAGCGGTCTCGTGTCTGTGGTCTCCCATGGCCGTGTGGCCTACCGTGGCCTTGTCCTCCAAGGCCCATCGTGGTCTAGTGACCTATAGAGGTCTTGGTTTCATGTGGCCTAACGGTCGTGTCTGTTTAGCCGTCTACGTGTGGCCTTAGTGGCCTTGTCCTATGTGCGGCCCATCGCGGCCGCTGTTTTGTGTGGCTTAGTAGCCTCGTCTTATAGGTTCATATTCATGTGGCATTAGCGGCCGTTGTGGCTCCTAAGCGGTCTCGTCTCTGTGGTCTCCCATGGCCGTGTGGCCTACCGTGGCCTTGTCCCTTATGCGGCCATCATGGCCTTGTGGTCCATCGCGGCCTTGGTTTTATGTGGTCCAATGGCCGTGTGGTCTATCGCGGCCTGTCCTGTGTGTGACCCACCGTGGTCTCGTGGCCATTGTGGCCCAGCTTTTATGTGGTCTATCATGGCCGTGTGGCCAATGTGGCTTGTCTGTGTGTGCCCTCGAGGTATGTTGGTCCATCGCGGCCTTGCTATGTGGGGTCGAAGCCGGCCTTGTGGTCAAGCATGACCTTGTGTTTATGTGGTCTATCATGGCCTGTGGTCAAGCATGACCTTGTGTTTATGTGGTCTAGCATGACCTGGCGCCTCATCGGCTTTTATGTGCGGCCCATCGTGGTCAAGTGGTCCATCGTGGCCCCGTCTTTATGTGGTCATCTTGACCTTGCGCTATTATGGCTTCTGTGCGTGGTCCATCGGACCTTGTCTCTATGTTGTCTGTTTCACCATGTTCATGTACAGCCATCACGGTCTAATGGTCCATCGCGGCCGCGTCTATAGGCATCTTAACAATGCATAAAAAAAAAAAAATATATATATATATCGTACACACCCACTATATTGCTTTTATCACGCTATTTTTTTTCTAACTTTTCTTTCTCGTTTCAGGATCTGCAGGATGCTCAACCGGTGGGTATACTTACTCTCAGTTCTTTGGGGGTGGGCTCCGTCCCGGTGGAATTATTCCTCCACCTATCTTTGGGGGTCGGCTGCGCCCCTGCCTTCGTCTTCAGGCAGGATATGCAGATTCCGCTACCCTCGCATTGCTCTCTAAGGACGGGGCCTACGCCAAAGAACTTTATAAATTCATGCTTGCTGGGCTGTTAATAAATATATGCTGTTATATCAATTTATCTCCAGAGTCTTTCTGGTAGAAATGACAGCTTCAGCGTAGGTTCTGCCAGGAAGACTCAATCAGCGTGCCACGTATTACTTCTCTCCTAACCAATCATGTGCTAACACTCACAGTATAAAAGATCGGTACTTACACTCGTCTGAGTTCGCAGATGCTGACGCTGCCAAGTACCTCCATCCTCCCCAACCACCACCCAGATGGCACCTCCCCCTTCATCCTCCCCACCACCACCAGGATGGTCCCTTCCTTAACCTCCAGGGGGGGTCGGCTGCGCCCCTGCCTTCGTCTTCAGGCAGGATATGCAGATTCCGCTACCCTCGCATTGCTCTCTAAGGACGGGGCCTACGCCAAAGAACTTTATAAATTCATGCTTGCTGGGCTGTTAATAAATATATGCTGTTATATCAATTTATCTCCAGAGTCTTTCTGGTAGAACTACAATAAACATCATACACACACACACACACACAAACACACACACAGATTTGTCTCAACATGAGGACAGAAGAGCTGTCAGTCATGGGAAAACAAAGTAACTTGCGTAACTTATTTGAAAAAGTAACTCAGATATTTTGTTGTACATTTTAAAAGTAATGCATTACTTTACTAGTTACTTGAAAAAGTAATCGGATTACATAACTCAAGTTACTTGTAATGCATTTCCCCCAACACTGCTTATCTTACAGAAATATAATATATAAAACTGACATTTGGATATTTGACTCACCAGTGACCAAATGTTTAACTCACTGCACACGTAACTGTGTTTCTAGTGCATACTGAGTGTCAGGATCCCACAATTTAACCATTCCTTCCAGCCTGTATCCACTTTTAAGTCCTTAAACGCTCTTTTTATGGGGTCGACAGCTTATAAACACTTATTTCTGTGTTTCTTAGCTCGTTTGCTGGACACCTCGTCACACAGCAGCTTTTAGGCATTTTTCTGTCTTTAGTTAGAAGCAAGAAATGACAAGGAGGCAGCCTCTCGCAATGCAGTCAATGGAGACGGTTAGATTGTTTTCCCCCTCGGTGGGCGTGGTCTTCAGATTATGACGCGGTATGCTCTGTCTCTATGCTGTCGGATCCAAATATGGTCATTTCCTGTTTATCAGCAACCAATCGTGAAAGTAAAAGGGCTGAATGCGCAATCTCATTGGCTGATGATAAATCTTTAAAGCCCGTTTTCTCAAAATGACTTTTCTCTCATTCTCCAAGTCTGAAATCTCCACTTCAGTCGCACCGATACACACCAAACCTTCCAGTCTTATTATTTATTCCTAGCCTGATTTATATAACATTTTATTCCAAAAAACATGGCAAAAATCTATTGTTTTTTTAAAACTATTGACAGTATATTCTGATTTACAGGATAACAAAAGTAGATATCCATAAATCCCTCTGTCATTTTTCCCCATCTAATATGTGAACACAATGAAAAAATAATTTTTAACCAGGCTTTATCCAATACTCAGATTTCGTTTTTTTTAAATATATGCAAAGTAGCGCATATTTACTTAGATATTGCCTTATCTGCATATTTAAACTCTAAATTACAGAAAACGTGTAATAAATTTTTTTCTCATCTTAATGTAGGTAATCAACTGGGAAAGTTTCATGGTGATATCAGCTAGTTCAAAAAATTACCCTATTCACCTGTAGTGTCTCGCTTTAAGTTGATAACACAGATAACCAGTGAAAACAGCATCATAATTGAGCTAAATATGTGTGTGTGTGTGTGTGTGTGTGTGCGTGCGTGCGTGTGTGTGTGTGTGGGCTCACCTGTGTATCTCTCATCCGAGCCGAACCAGGAGCGATATAGCAGCAGAAGCTCGAGCCAGAAGACGTGATAGACCACGAACATCATCAACATGAGCGCCAGAGTCACACCCAGACCACAGCCCAGCTCTAGAGTGGGGACGTACGCTACACACACACACACACACACACACACAGATCTCAGCTGGCATGGCGATGATGACATCACCAATGTCTCGGGTTCATGGGAACACACAGTTACTCTAAGTCATTTATAAAAGCATCTGCCAAGTGTATAAATGACTCAGCAAAAAAATTACTAAAATAAATAATGAGACTAAAATGTGTCGAGAATTACTTCCAAAATAAACATTATGGGAATACAGGGTCCAAAACAAACATACAGTAAGTGCCACGTTGTTTTGGAGAGTAAATATATATATATATATATATATATATATATATATTTAATTGAATACAATATCTAATGAAAAACCAGCAGATATTATCTACAGTAGTTAGTTTGTTTCTCCATTTAAACTCCAGGTGGCGACAGATTTACTACTATTCAAAAGTGAAACTTAACACTTTCATTGATCAAGAACGCAATAAATTGATCAAAAGTGACAGTATAATGTTACAAAAGAATAATGACATATAAAATGTATCAGTTTCCACAGAAACACTGATAATAATCATAAATGTTTCTTGAGCAGCAAATCATCATATTACACTGATTTCTGAAGGATCATGTGACACTGAAGACTGGAGTAATGATGCTGAAAATTCAGCTTTGATCACAGGAATAAATTACATTCGAACATATATTCAGATAGAAAACATATTTAGCCGTTTTTACTGAGTTTTTCATCAAATAAATGCAGCCCTGGTGAGCAGAAGAGATTTCTTTAAGAAAAAACGTACCGATGTCAAACTTTAAAATATCTGACAATAGAGGATGTATATTTTGGACCCAGAGTGTGTGTGTGTGTGTGTGTGTGTGTGTTTACGTTGGCCCTTGAGAACGGCTCTGCTGGTGTTGAAGCCGCGGCTGTTTCTGGCGGAGCAGTTAAACTCCCTCTGCAGGTCATCAGAAGAAAAGTCCATCACATGCAGGACTCGTTCTCTTACCTCATCGCCGTAATAATACGAGTCAAGCCTACACACACAGCCCATGAAGAACAATACATATTAATATTTTTAAATAGTTTTTATTTTCTGATTTAATATTAATGTGAGTAATTTGGTTACTTTTTTTGTCATTTAAATTTTTTTACAGTTTTGGTTATTTTAGATTAGACCAATATTAAATGAAAATGAGACATGTTGCTTTAATTGGCAACTAGCTAAAATAAAATGTTTTTTGAATAGTTCACTTAAAGTTGCAGTGAGTGATTTCTGAGGAACACTGTTGATATTTGAAATCATCACAAACAAACACACCCTCCCTTCATCGCTCCTCCCCCAAAATGCATGAACACGCAACACAAGTGGACAGGGTTGTTCGACCTGAACCGGCGCTGCACAGACCGATCGGTGAATGACATCAAAATACCGCGAGAGCGAATAGAGAATAGAGAGCAGGCGGCGGTACTTTGATGTCATTCACCGATCGGTCTGTGCAGCGCCGGTTCAGGTCGAACAAGCCTGATGTCTCTTTATCATCTCTCACTCTCTCCTCCCCCATAATGAGTGGACACGCCCCCTACTGCTGATTGGCCCACTCTCTCTCCTCCCCCATAATGAGTGGACACTCCCCTTACTGCTGATTGGCCCACTCTCTCTCCTCCCACATAATGAGTGGACACTCCCCTTACTGCTGATTGGCCCACTCTCTCTCCTCCCACATAATGAGTGGACACTCCCCTTACTGCTGATTGGCCCACTCTCTCTCCTCCCACATAATGAGTGGACACTCCCCTTACTGCTGATTGGCCCACTCTCTCTCCTCCCACATAATGAGTGGACACTCCCCTTACTGCTGATTGGCCCACTCTCTCTCCTCCCCCATAATGAGTGGACACTCCCCCTACAGCTGATTGGCCCACTCTCTCTCCTCCCACATAATGAGTGGACACGCCCCCTACTGCTGATTGGCCCACTCTCTCTCCTCCCCCATAATGAGTGGACACTCCCCTTACTGCTGATTGGCCCACTCTCTCTCCTCCCACATAATGAGTGGACACCCCCCTTACTGCTGATTGGCTCACTCTCTCCTCCCCCATAATGCGTGGACACACCCCCTACTGCTGATTGGCTCACTCCCTCCACCCCCATAATGAGTGGACACACCCCCTACTGCTGATTGGCTCACTATCTCTCCTCCCCATAATGCGTGGACACACCCCCTACTGCTGATTGGCTCACTCTCTCCTCCCCCATAATGCATGGACACACCCCCTACTGCTGATTGGCTCACTCCCTCCACCCCCATAATGAGTGGACACACCCCCTACTGCTGATTGGCTCACTATCTCCTCCCCAATAATGAGTGGACACGCCCCCTACTGCTGATTGACTCACTCTCTCTCCTTCCCATAATGAGTGGACACGCCCCTTACTGCTGATTGACTCACTCTCTCCTCCCCCATAATGAGTGGACACGCCCCCACTGCTGATTGACTCACTCTCTCCTCCCCCATAATGAGTGGACACGCCCCTTACTGCTGATTGACTCACTCTCTCCTCCCCCATAATGAGTGGACACGCCCCTTACTGCTGATTGACTCACTCTCTCCTCCCCCATAATGAGTGGACACAGCCCCTACTGCTGATTGGCTCACTCTCTCTCCTCCCCCATAATGAGTGGACACGCCCCTTACTGCTGATTGACTCACTCTCTCCTCCCCCATAATGAGTGGACACGCCCCCACTGCTGATTGTCTCACTCTCTCTCCTCCCCCATCATAAGTGGACACGCCCCCTACTGCTGATTGGCTCACTCTCTCTCCTCCCCCATAATGAGTGGGACACGCCCCCTACTGCTGATTCGCTCACTCTCTCTCCTCCCCCATAATGAGTGGACACGCCCCCCTACTGCTGATTGGCTACAAGTGTGATGCGCTGCTTGGTCCGATCCACTTTCAACAGTGTTTCTCAGAAAGTTTTTTCCCAGTTAAAGTAACAAAGGTTTTTTTTATGGTTTTAGCTTTAGTGGACTATCCTAGCTCTGGTCCGTACGTGGCCTCGGGTGAGCTGAATCGCGGGTCGCCGAGTTGCTCCACAGTTTTGTTATCGATGGTCCACCAGATCTCCTGCTTCTCTGAGTACAGGTGAGGCAGATGCACCCGACAGGACAGCGTCGCTTGATCTCCTGAGAGGACAACACAACATTTATACCACTTTAAATAACTAATATTACTGATGCATATCCCAGAAAACACTGCAAAAGAGGCGATAGGAGAAGACGCTCACCCAGAGTCACTGTGTAGATCTGATCGCTCGCCGGGTTCAGAATGCTGGGAACTTTACTGCCGATGTCGGGGAACTACAAGAGAGAAAGCACGTTAAAAAAGCGAAAACTTACACCGTATGGGGTCAGACGTCTCTTCTGCTCACCAAGACTGCATTTATTTGATCAAAAATACAGTAAAAACAGAAATATTGTGATTTATTGTGAATAATTGTTTTCTATGTGAATTAATATATTGTTAAACTATAATTTATTCCTGTGATCAAAGCTGAATTTTCAGCATCATTACTAATCATGATCCTTCAGAAATCAGTATAATATGATGATTTGCTGCTCAAGACACATTTATATGATTATTATCAGTGTTGAAAAGTTCAATATTTTTGTCGAAACTGTGATACATGTTATTTTTCAGGATTCTTCTATTAAAGGGGTCATGACATGGGTTTTTTTATTTTATTATTATGTTCCCTTAGGTGTAATTATAGTATTACTATAGTTTTTTTTACAAAAAACTTTTAAAATGTAGTGATTTATGACCTTTTCCCACCCTGTTTCTCATCCTCTGATTCAAACAGTCTGTTTTGGGGGTGTTTCCCCTTTAAGAGTTCAGTGTTAACGCCCACTGTTATGATTGGCTAACGTCAGTGCCTATGCATCCATTATTAACGCCCCCAGCCTGAACATTTGCGGATTTCGGCGTAACTGTTTAGTAGCGGGTGATGCATGCGAAGCGATGGCTCTTGCAATGATAAAACCTTATTATGTTTGAGCCGGAATCAGAGGAGGAATCAGAGGAAAATGAACCATGACCACAACAACGAAGACTGGATAAGCCCGTGTCCACATGGAAAGTGAAACTATTTTGAATTAATAAAAAAATTGTAACCCGAGACACTTGAAAACGGATTATTGTTACCTAATTATCCTATAGCTTAATTTGCTAACAGTTTTAACATTATTTAACTAATTTCAATGACATGATAGGGTGTACCACGGACAAAAATGCATGCACAGGCCATATTTGAAGATGCAGCATTGATAAAGGCAACATTTTAATTTTCTATCACATGTAGGCCTAACGTACTAGACAGGCGACATATTTTCAAGATTCTCTTATACAAATGTGTTTATATTAGCCAGTGATAAAAAGTAACGTTAAGTTTGCAACGTCGTTTTGAGCCCAGAATAGTCGGCACGGACTTATCTTGAGCAACAGTTTTCTAGCAAAGCCAGCATCATATTGGGATTTTTCTCAAAACAGTCATCCTTATAATGTATAACGGAGCAAACACTTACATTAACACTGCAGTGACTGGGACGTCCGCATAAAGTGCATCCATTTTTCCCTGACGACTGGATCTTTCGCAGCGTATTCAAAGATGTAGTTTGTCCACAGCCAGGAACAGCACATCTGCGGCATCGTAATTTCCCTGTACACAGACCCACTCGCTGTCCGTCGACTGAACACTTGTGAGGCGCGCGGCGCGCGGGCGCGACAATGAAACGTAATGAGCGTAGTTGTCTTGCGCTTAAAGCGTAGTTGCCTTGTGCCTGGAGGCGGTCGTATGCAAACGCTGGTACGTCACTTCGTACCGTGACGTCACTTCTTACCATGAATCCAGAACGAGCTGTATTTAGAGCTTGATTAAATAAATGATTCGTTTATAATGGGGAGGACGTCTTAAGCTATGAAACTTGCAGGACGTTTTAATGGTACAAAGACCTCTTATATACTAAAAGATCAAGGCAAATTTGGTTTCTCATGTCATGACCCCTTTAATATAAAGTTCCAAAAAACAGCATTTATTTGAAATAGAACATTATAAATCTCTATACTTCATACTTTTGATCAATTTAATGCATCCTTGATTAATGAAAGTATTCATTTCTTTAAAAAAACAAAACAAAACAAAAAAAACACACATATACTGACCCCAAACTTTTGAACGGGAGTGTATTTTATTTGATCTAGTTCTACAAAGGCAACATTTCTAATTTAAAATAGTTTAGTTTTAGATACAAATTAAATGGACAATTACATAAAAACAAAAAAATACAAAACCACACAACAAAATTACAAAGTATTATTTAAATGAAATGAACACTAATTCAATAAATACGATAACAGAATATTAACGATACTAAAATAACCCTGGCTGGCAAAAACGCTTGTACATTTTTTATTTATTTATTGATAATGACTGCCACACTTTATGCCTTATCTCCTTACACATAAAACTTTGTGGGCCCTATCTTGCACCCAGCGAAATTAAATTTTAACACCGACGCATGTATCTTTTCCCTCCACAGACGCACGTCGGTAAATTAGGGAATGAACTTGCACTCGCGGGGGCGGTTAAGTGAAAAGAGGAGTGTGTTCCGGCGCAAACGTTCCCTGGTGATATTCTGCAGTTTCAGAAAACAACTCCGCCACTGACCAGGAGAAACCCAGTCTAAAGACAGTGGCGCCGCGCGTTAGTCATATGCTATTTTAAGCGCGCATGCTTGGCCATTATGTAGCGTGTGAACAACACACACACTTTGATTCTCTAATCTAAACAGACGCAGCAGTTTTCATTTTTGCAAATCATACATTATTACAAGGAAAAATATTAACACACGAGGGAAATCATTGTTGTGTCCGTGAAGATGTGAAGAAATAGGCATAAATCTAGATGACACATTTACCCAAATTAGTATACGCCTGTTTAACCGAAGCTAATTTGTGTGGGTTTCTCCATCATCCCCAATGTCACTTCTCTGTGTTTTACGGCCCTGATGAGAACGCCGGTCTCCTCGGCTGTGCGCTGGCAAACCCGCCGTTATAATAGCAATCCGCCGTGGAACAAGCGCGCCGGCTCTTAAAGGGAATGTGAGAGGACGCTCTGATTGGTTTATTTCACGTTACGCCCAAAACCACACCTATGAGTAATGAAGCTACTTCAGACCAACACATTTTAGATTTGCGTCGAGCACAAGAGTCGTTTATCCCGTCGGTATAATAGCAACAGCGCCGGGATCCGCCCACAGAGTTACTTGCGTTTCAGAGCGTAAAATTTGTACAGGTGAAACTGGAAAAAATTTTATATAGTGCAAAAGTTCATTTATTTCAGTAATTCAACTTAAAAGGTGAAACTAATATATTATATAGACTCATTACATGCAAAGTGAGATATTTCAAGCCTTTATATGTTATAATTGTGATGATTATGGCTTACAGATTATGAAAACCCCAAATTCAAAGTTAGAATATTGTGAAAGGTTTTCATAAGCTGTAAACCATAATCATCACAATTATAACAAATAAATTCTTGAAATATCTGACTTTGCATGTAATGAGTCTATATAATATATTAGTTTGACCTTTTAAGTTGAATCAGAGATGAAGTTAGATCTGCTCTGATCGCTCGCAGGATTCAGAGTGACGGTGTGTGTGAACCTCGAGACGAGATGAGGTGGTCTTACCGACAGCGGTGACGTTGATGGCGCGTGTGAACTGGAGAGTGCGTCCGTTCATCTGGTATGAAACCACACACGTGTAGAGGCCAGCGTACATGACGTACATCCGGTAGATCACCAGATCATCTCCTTTCAGCTCTCGGTCTCCTCTGAACAGATCAGACCTG